>JAUZND010017229.1:0-51985 GCA_034780555.1 Coelogynopora nodosa | reverse complement strand
ATTATAAATAATTATAAATAATTATAAATAATTATAAATAATTATAAATAATTATAAATAATTATAAATAATTATAAATAATTATAACTAATTATAAATAATTATAAATAATTAAATTATAAATGATATTATCATTTATAATTTAATAATAGGCCTATTAATAATATTAATAATGTGAGATAATGTGTTCTATAATAAAAATATTGCTAATTATGGAATAACCTGCTAATTATTTTTTAATCATTTATTAACTTCTTTTTAAACTGATACACATATTACTATTTACTTTGATAATTTTTCTGTAATATTTTCTCTCTTCATTTTTATTTAAAAAATTCGATTACATTTTTTATTGCTAAACGTTTTCTTATAGAGGCTGTCTTAAAAATGATTTCGTTCAATTAAAAAAACTTTCTATATTACATATACTAGGCCTACTATCCATAAACTTACAGAACCTGCAAAAGGATATAACAAGTGTAACAAAGATATTTTCAATTTTGCGCAAATCCCACCTCAATTATTAAGAAATAGTCGTCAGAAAATGTTTTGGAGCCTCATGAAATTATGCCCTGTTAATACCCTGAAAAACCGCCCCCTTAAAATTGGAAGGCTATGCCCCCGGTTACGCCGTGTCTGAGATCAGAGGAATGTAGAACTATATAAATGTATTATATTTCTGTAGATATTAATATAATATGTAAGTCTATGATGCTAAAAGTATACGCTACAATTATAACTTATAACCCCCTAAAAATATATCGTCTCGATCATATTACCAACCATATCAAAAAGGCATATTGTTTCAAAAAGATGTTAAATGCCATATATTTAATTGTAGAACATATTCGGCAGTATGAATAAAAATAAGGAAATAATTTTTATTCAATAATTATCAGGATAATTACGTGGCGGCATATATTAATAAAAATTTTAAAAAAATTATATCGAAGTATTTACTTTTTATACAGAGTATATTTACAAAAATTTTCATGTCCATAATTACTTAATGATTAACATAATAACTGAATTTAAATTTCTAAAATAACAATCACACTAATTAACACTAAACTAATCTTCAGAAGAACTCCGCCGCGTTGCACTCTTCTACTATTGCATATTATATATTTATATAATATTGCAACATTATCGCATAGTGCAAATATTTTGAAAAGACGTAAATAATTATAATAAAGCATTAGTAATTATTTATTAATACCATATTAATTGATCTATATTTTAATTAAATGTATGCGTTTACTTAATACATATTTTTTAGGAACAGTGAGAATGTGATGTCAATTTGTTTATCTAAGTCATCTCATCGTTGCTATAAGTTACAGAAAGCAAAATAGTTTCAGTTATTACTGAAGGCATTTTTGAGAAAACTGAGTTATAATTTAATTAGTGGAGATAAACGCTTTTAGTAAGTAATTAAAAATAACATTATTTAATTGATGTATAAATTTTGTAATATATTTACCAAATAATTTTGTATTTATTAAGCAAGGATATAGTTTTAGATATGAATAAGAATTTATCTACTGAATTGATCTATTAACTAAAGTTTAAATACCTTAAAATAATATATGTTATAGTTACCTGAAACAGTGACAAGTTATAAATAAATGTACAAGTACATTATTAAAAAGAGCCAATAGTTATAGATTTGGATAAGGAGTATATAAATAATTATGTTAATATAAATATACTATAGCCATAAGGATACAGTTATACAATTACAGTAAAAAGTAGTTTTAGATAAGCTAAAATCATTATATAATTGTAAGGTAATGCAAATATTTTAAAAATAAAAATAGCAGAACAGTTTTAAATAAACTATGAGTATGAGGGGTATTATTTTAAGTACTAGGATATAGATATTAAATTTAAACTATATACCAAAATAAAGAAAAATATAAAGTATGTATTATATTATAAAACTAGATAATATTATAAATAACTTTAATATGGTATAACTATTTATTCTTGGAAAAGGATTTTTAGATTCTGGCTATATTTGTCCTAACATATATGGTCAGTGTGAACAACATAAATCAATCACAAAACAGTCCTCCACAAAGTCCAGTCCTCCGCAATACTTCGGGCCTGCGACAGTGATGTACCAGCAGGCAAGGCATTGGATATCCACCGAGAACGTGGCCGACCTGTTCGTCTTGTGTCTAGGTAATGAGCTTCCAGGCAAATCTTTGGCAGTCAGTCATTACCCATATACAGTACATGGTCTAGTCATTGATTGTTGTTGATGTCGGTGAATTTGGTGGATGATGTTGCCTTCCTGAAGTCCTGCTTGTTGGTAAACCACAAGGTTCAAGATGCGATCATGCCATGAGATGTCTAGCACTTTTCTTAGGCACTTGGACTCAAATGCCTGCAGTTTCTTTACGGCTTCCTTGTTTAATGTCCAATTTTCACAACCATAAAGTGCGATTGGTAGTATCAAAGACTTCATGAGGCGTAGTTTGGTCGTTAGTGATAGTCTTTGGTTGAACCATGTTCGGTGCATCTTAGAGGCTGATGCCAGTGCTTGAGATGTTCTGCACTTAATGTCTAAGAGAGAGTTATTATTTCCCGTTACTTCCGTGCCAAGATATTTAAAGTGAGCAACATTCCCGATGTGATGGTCATTCAATTGGATGTTGAGATTGCGTTGATTATTTGCAACCACAAGACATTTGGTTTTTGGGATACTGATTTCCATCCCATAGAGTTGGCTGTAGTTGTTGACGGCATTGAGTAGATTCTGGCAATTTTCTTCTGTTCTTCTGATCAAGGTGATGTCGTCTGCAAAAAGTAGGTTAAAAATATGATGTCCATTTGCAACAACACCTCCATTGCTTCCATCTAAAGCTTTGCGTAAAATGTGTTCGAGAAAAAGGTTAAATAGATCAGGTGAAAGAATACATCCCTGTCTAACTCCAACTGTTTGTCTAAACCAGTCTGAGATATCTGCTCCAAAATGGATGGCACTAGCTGCTTGGAAGTAAAGATTTTTGATGAGATTTAATAGCTTTGCTGGGATTTTAAAATGTTGTAAAATCCTAATCATACCTTGATGCCAGACCTGGTCAAACACCTTCTTAAAGTCAATGAAAATATTCACCATTTCACCTGTTTCAGTTTCCAGGTGTCTTTCTGCCAGCTGACTCCACACAAAAATCTGCTCGATTGTGCTGCGGTTGGGTCGAAATCCAGCTTGTTCTTCTGCCATCTGGGTCTCAATGTAAGGTTTTAAATGTGACCGAATAATTTCAAGTAATACCTTGCTAGCATGTACTACCAAACTAATTGTCTGATAATTTTCGCATTGTGTGAGGTCACCCTTTTTTGGAAGAGTAATTATCACAGACTTTGACCATATTTCCAGAAATTCCTCTTGAATCCAAGCCATTACACATATACTTATGTGTATAATAAAAAAAGTAGTAATATTTAAATTAAATAATATTAAAATAATAAATATTTGTTAAATATTATATTATATTAAATATATTTATATTTTATTATACAAAATTAAAAGATATATATACATTTATTTGTAATATATATATATACATTTATTTGTAATATATATATACATTTATTTATAATATATATATACATTTATTTATAAATATGATCATTATATTTGAAACTTCATAACACTATTTTTAATTTTAAAATATTAATTATAATATTATTTATTAAAATATCTTTTATACATTAAAACAACATTTTAAATAAACAAAATAATGTGAAAAAATACAGAATAATGTAAACATTAGATTATATTTACACAGATATTATGCAAATAAGTATATGCAAAGACATATAGAACCAAAATTTAATAATCTTAGTCTGAGGAAAAATACTGGCACTATTATTATTAAGTTTATATAGGTTATACTGATATTGACAAATCTAAAAAATATCAAAATATTTAAATAATATGTGAATTTTAGAACTTTAACATAATTTATATCTGACAAATGTATTCATAAATTTATAAAAATTTTTACAGTCAATAATAAATATATAATATTTTAATAGTTAAAATATATAAATACTACCTACATAATATATTTCTTACTAAATTACCAAATTACAAAAAAATTAAATAAGTGTAGTTTAAAGGTAACATTATATAATCTAATAAAATTTTATATTTAATTAAATTATATGACTAATACAATTAGTAATAGTATAAAAAAAACATATAAAAAATAAAAATAAGTAATTAAGGTATTACTTTTAATATATAATAAAATTATTTATTTATAAATCTGGATATATCTTAGTAAATGGTATAAATATTAACTTATATTATAAAATAATGCTAATAATATATAAAATTATATAATATTTATTCAAATAAACTCTACCTACAAATATTTGATCTACTTTAGATATTTAGCCCTTTCACTAATATTATTAATCTTATAAATGTATATTTTGTTAACTATTTCATTATAATTTTAATACTTAAAAATATTATTATTTAATTAAAAAACTAAAAATATATTTATTTTTAAACTTTTATTAT
Source organism: Coelogynopora nodosa (assembly GCA_034780555.1). Taxonomy (NCBI): domain Eukaryota; kingdom Metazoa; phylum Platyhelminthes; order Proseriata; family Coelogynoporidae; genus Coelogynopora; species Coelogynopora nodosa. The sequence goes on along the minus strand of JAUZND010017229.1, from coordinate 47,442 downwards.
TACTAACTAAAAGGTATAAAAAGAAATGTTAGGCATGATTGTATTTAAAAATTATAATTCTATACTATTCATACATAAATTTTATATTATTAGGATTTTTTTCTATGATAAATATTGATTAATGTTTAGATACTAATAATATTTTTCTAACCTGTTGTATTAAGATTAATTTTTATTGATTTTACCTTTTATGATAATTACTTTATATATTGCTAATATTCTAATCATTAACTATGTTTATTTAGCTCAACTGTAGTTAGTAATTTGGTGGCAAATTTATTAATCTGTTTATTATTTTACATTTTAACCAAATGTTTGTGTCTTAATTATCTACTGTAAATATTGAATAACATACATTAGAATTATATAAATTAATGTTATAGATCCAAATTGTTCACACATTTTAATTAATTTGGGTCTGAGTTGAACAAGTTCTGAATCATCCTTGAGTTAATATATCAAACTTGCCAGATAGATATATGATATGACCTCCAATTAGAGTTGGTATATTAGCCTCTAACATTTGAAAGAGAGCAAAATAGGGTTACTAACATTAATATTTAGTTTTTCCATATATTTATATTATACAGTTTTAATATATCTTAGCATACTGTTAAAACTATAATAAAATATTCTATTTTAAACTATTATTATATATATCAAATTTTACAAATTTTAAAAAGTATCTGACATATGCAAATGTTTTCTTAAGAAACCATTTGATACATTATATAAATGAAAAATCTTAAAAGTTGTATGTTTATAAGCCCTCCTTTGTTAATTATGGAGCAGAATAATTTTTAATAATAATTATTATATAATATTATTATTATTATAATAACAATTAATAATAATTTTCTTAAATACAGAAAATTTTATGAAGTCCTAAAGATATACTTAATCTTATATGAAATAATACTAAATAGATTATATTAGTTTTACATTTCATTATACATAATTATATATAAAGTATTAATTATAATCTCTTTTCTTTTATATCACTAATATATGGATATATGTATATATTTATTTAGGTATGGATATAAATACATATTTATAAAAAATAATAATATTAATTTTACTTTAATATAAATGTAACATTTTAGATAGTTCGGGATTTGAAATAAATGTCTATAAAACTACTTCTTTTGTATCTAATATACAGTTTAGGTAATAGGCTAATTTTACTTAAGTGTACAAAAGTATATGAATAATATATATATTAATACAATATATATCATTACTCTTACCTTATAAAATAATTCATGTTGATACTTTTTAAAATATTAAATTAATTATTTATTAAAAAAATTATTTATGAAAAGTAATAATTATATAAATTTATTTTATAATAATATAATAGCATATTTATTTATAATATAATGTTTTATTTATATAATAATAACCAAAAATTATAGAATTTGTATATTAAAAAACAATTCAGTGATAAATATATTTTGTAATAGTATAAAACATTAATGAAAAGAGTAGATAGGTATGCATTCGTTTTTAATTTATAATTATTATTGTTAATCATTATGTTTAATTGATCAAATCAAAAAGTTTATTCAAAATCAATTTTGGATTTTTATCAGAGATTTAATTTTAGATCAGCATGGCTTCTTATAGCCCAATTGCAATGTAAATGCATGCAATTTACTTCAAATGATGTTACTTCATATTCAAGTAGGTAATTAAAATAAAATTGTGAAATTATACTTTTTAACCTACAGCGAGTGCTTCTCATTTTCTTCTCTAAAATAAAATCATTTGAAAGAAATTTGAGAAATTTTATGGCAATTCATAAACTACATTTTAGAATCACCCAATTTTTTTAACAAAATCTGTAAATAAGAAGAAGTAAATTTAATAAATTGAGCTTTGCATATAACCTCAAACAATAATTTATGATTTAGAGAAACCATTTTGATCTACAATAGTAAACTACAAAATTAAATGTTAAAAAAGATGTAAAAAGATTTTATCAGCTAATCACAATACTTACCATTGATAAATTTAAAATTCTGAATCAATTTATTAATTCACTTTTATGTTTTATTTTTTTGTAAAGGGAACCAGAGCATTCAATAATATAGTTAGAATGTTATACTGCTATATAAAAGGAAATATTATTTATGTGATATTGCACTTTTTACAGTTTAATCATATATATTCTTTTTATACCAGAATATATATTTAATTACACATATTTTTAGATTCATGGGTAAAAAAGTATGTCACTTACACTTAAATATTAAACGGACATAATTATGTCATGTCAAAAGTTTTGTACTTTTAATAATTTGCTATAGAACAACATATTTATTTTCAAACTCTAAGCAAAATATAATAATATATCACAAATTTGCAATGATAATGAGACAGACTTGCAAAGTATTAAACAATACTACTTTCCCCACAACTGTATTAATTTTATTAATAATTAGGTTAATTTCATTTTGATATTTCTTTACTTAAAACATTTGAAAAAAAACATGTTATTATTATATTTTGATGAAGTTTTATTAATTGAATTAGACATACAATGAACTCAGAATTACCATGAATAACAATAAATGTTACATTATTTAATTTCCTAACAAATCAGTTATATTTAAGTAAATAACAAAAAGTATCTTCAATAAAGTAATATATGTTTTATATGATTAGTGATTATATATCAATTAAATTAATTTTCTCTCATTCTCAGAAACGGTTGAAGACTATTTAGTCATGCTCCCAGAAATGTCTGTCTAGTTAGTGAAAGGACACCTATTTGGCTAATATAAAAACAAGTACATATGTCTTTGAACCATATTGTTTGGGACTAATTTAGCTTTGTGCTTTCAGCCATATATATCATATCATGGTTATCTTACATATAATTAATGTATATTTGTATAATTTTTTATTTGAATAATATATCTATTCTTAAAAATTATTTTATATTGAAGTATTTAGAATTATGTATGTTTGTTCGGTTCTATTTGCTCAAACATAATGAAATAATTGGTAAATTGTTGTGCACATGCAACTCACTAAATTACTTTCTTTATGAATATATTTTTAATTATTTGCTGCTATAATATATACTCTGTTAAATTGTTTTTTCCAATTATATAACTCTAGTATATTGTAACATACACAGAAGAAACATTTTCCATATTGAATTCTGATGTCTGTCAATGTCTCATTAGGATATCATGACTGCTGCTGTCTACAGAGGACAAATCTGTCAACTAGAGAATGCAGTTCGCAATACTGCTCAAACTAAAAGAATTCGTGTAAACAATTTCTTTTTGGACTTTGACAAATTGCGTTCTGGGTTTGTTACAGGTTAGTATCAACATAGAATTAGTCTTATTGCATTATCAATTATATTTACAATGCAAAATAGTTTTTATGATTTTTTAATTATTAAGTGTATTGATATTAAACAATATGTGAATAGGCAAAAATATAACTTTTTGTTTGCATTTTATAATAATGACATTTTAATAATTCCTTAATTTAATTTTTCAATGATTAAAATACATTATTTTAGACCATATTTAACTTATTAAATTTTTTTGTTTGTCATTATGCTGTTTAGAGAATCAATTTTTTCGCACATTACATCAAAATTTGGGAGTTAAATTTACTTATGAAGAGGAAAAACTACTTGCAGAAAAGTATGACTTACACAAGAATGGCAGAATCAACTGGAGGCGATTTTGTGAGGAAATCGATCAACCTTTTAATTCTAACGATCTCAGTATTGACCCTGCTTTGCAAACCAGGTCCCCCGGAGGCTAGTGAGTGTGATTCTTTTGATAAAAAATTATATTAATTTAAAAAAATATTATTTTGAGTGTCTAAACAAAAATAGTCGTTTAATAAATTTTATTTTTGACAAGAAACTAGAAGTGGACTGTGTGTAAATATATCTTAAATGTGAAATATAATAACCATCTGATGACAGAATACATAGAATATTGTTATATAAATATGTTAAGTAGTGTTCAGTTTGTTATGTCTGATATTTAACGCATTTCCAAAGATTTTCAATGGAACTTCAATGTCCTTGGTGCTTTAATATTTGTTGTATAGTTTAATTAAACGTTTTAATGTTCTTGGTTTCTCTGTATAAATATACGGGTACCTTCAGTGTCTCATAAAGAGACACTGATGGTTGTGTGTAATAACCTAATTTTAATAACATTATCCAAATCCATAAAGTAAATTGTTACATTTATTGATGACTACAAATTCAGATTTCTATTGAAACAGATAGATAGCACTGTTACTATAAATTTATAATTAAAAAATAAATAATAATTTCATAATACAAATTGAAATCCTTTTTTCATAAACAAAAATTCTCTAGCATTAATTGCAAAAAGAAAAGTGTGCGTAACTCTTGACTCACATCGTTTATGAACTTATTTTTTATTTTATATTAAATTTCCTAATTTTGTGATTCAATTAATATGGCAAATATTATTTGTTTTTATTAATTATTTTGTAAGCTGTAATAGTCGCACACATTTTTAGGTATACTGTAGTTTGATGATAAAAATCGATGTAACTACAGTATAAAGTAATATTATTTACATTGGGTTCTCAGTAATATACGTATTATAATTAATAAAGTGAATATGAATATTGTCCTATTATTTAGGATATATTTTAAATAAAATAAAAATTATATTTAAAAAACAATTTCAAAATTTTACATGTTAATACATAATGAATCAAATTTTAGAGCTACTTATGTCATTTATATCCTATTGTTTTGACCAAAATAGTACTTTTTAATTTTTTAAGACTCTTAATTAGTTATTTTCTTTTGTGCAACCAGTCTCATATATAATTGTTTATATTAAAAATTACAGTTAATATTATAATATATATATATATATATATATTGATTTTGTATTATAAATTGTCTAATGATTTGTTTGCCTTACTTATAATACATCTTTTTGTTTTTAGTTTGGGAACGCGTCGATCAGTCAGACCTTTGAGCCCAGAAGCAGAGGAGAAATTGTTGCCGATCCTGCAGCGCATGAACCAGAACTATAAGTACCACGGAATTGACCTTCGCTTGTGTTATCAAGACTTTGATCAGCACAATGTCGGCGTTATCACTGAGAGCCAGGTTGGGACCCGCTTGTTATTTATTGTTTTCATTATTGTTTCTTAAAATATCCCCGAAAAGTGTGGGTAATTAAATGTTATAAACTAAATGAATAAATAAAATTATTATAGATTGTGTGAAATGATCTCTTTAGGATAGTTTTTAAAATTAAATCTAGGCTATAAGTATAGGCTTTCTATATTTAGGCATTTTCTATAATAGATTTGGTATATGTAAATAAAATGTTCATTATATATTTATATAGATTTATTGTGTTATACTATTGCACTAAATTGATAACAACAAACTCAGATAAAAATATATTTAAAAGCTCGTTTTCTTTAATATTAAGGGGAAGATAATTTATTTTTTGAATGTTATAAATTGAAAAAAATGGATTTATTATACTAGTTTTATGAGCGATTACAGCAAATAAAAATATTCGTATAAAGCAATTATATAGTAGAAAAATTATTACCTCTGCGAAGCTGTACCGGTGTAGGATATCCGTTTATAATTGACTGTAAATATTCCCTAATTAACATTATTTGTTCCCTCCCCTCGCCGCCTCATCTGTGCAGTTCTATCGATCGTTTCCGGGCCCAACGGACCTCAAGGACACAGAGATAACACTACTGGTGCGCAAATATCAGGATCCAGGTCAGCCGGGCTTCGTTAACTATCTCAATCTGCATAACGATCTCATCTACCTGGACCAGGTGGCTGATGAGGCCAATGCCACCGGAGTGAGACCTGGCGAGCACCAGAGAACCTTTGCGATGCCCCAAGAGGTGTGTTCAGAAGTGTTGAATTGATCTGCTCAATGCCTGTAGCCTTCAGTATAGTGTTTGCACCCACTCTTTTCTCAATATAGTTTACTGTACCATAGTTGTTGTTGTCATGTGGTAATTAAACCTCACTATTAATAACAGACGAAGATTTTAGTACAACCATATGTTTTTCATATAACTGCTTACTTTGCCCAATTAACAATGAAACTTTTTTCAAAGTTGAAATATTCTTTGATGTAATTAAAAAAGCATTTTAATAATTATGTAAAGTTCTATTATTGAAATATGAGTTTTTGTTATAAATCGTACAAAAGTTATTCAAATTATTTATACTTTCAAAATCCACGAAGACATCCAAACTTCATTTCGCTGCTCTTAAAATGTATGAACTGCTGTTACAAATACATTGATGACTGACTTTAAATTAGGATGATCATCAGCATCAGAAAGTTCTTGAGAGGTTTATCGACAAGAAGCTGGATCGATGTCTTTGCGTATTTTTAACAATATAATTTGCCGAAATCTTTTTGCGTTACATCTGAACCACCCAGGTATTATGTCATAAGCTTAATCTCTCTCTCTCCCTTTCTGGTGCAGCCCTTTGCCAACCCCTCGGTGCAGATGGTCCTCGACCGTATTCGTATCGCTATCCACAAGTCGGGCGTGCGCAGCCTCGAGTTCTTCCGCGACTACGACAAACTTCGGCACGACCGGATCACCGAGAGCCAGTTTGTCTGCGCGCTGTCACTCGCCATTGGCAAGGAGGCCCAGCTGTCGCGGGAGGACATCCAGCTGCTCGCCAACTTCTACCGCTGTGATGACAACCGGGTGCGGTACCGCGAGTTCTGTACTGCCATGGACAATCGTGAGTGCTGTCTTTTTTTTATAGCGAGCTGTTGCGTTGGTGATCGCGTGTACAAACAAGAACGAAATAACATATCTGTAAATTACTATCTTTCAGCTTTTTGCGTTCAACACATGGAGAAGAATCCTCTTGTCGAATCACCCTATCCGCCTAGGGGAAGCATGTCACGAGTAAGTTCATTGAAAATACCAGCATAACAAATGCAAATAGTCCTCCCTGAAATATATGTTATTCATTAAAATAACAGCAAATTAATCTTCTAAAATTAACTTATTGTAAATATTTAAAAAATGTTATACTTGTACTGGCTGGTATTAACGTATGATATTATATGACGCATTGCATTCTCTTATTGCAGCCGCTACAACGTCTATCTGCACCAGAGGAGGACCGACTTCGAGTTCTTCTCAATGAAATTAGTCAACAGGTTCGTCGACGGCGTATCCTCATGTACCCATACTTCAAGGATTACGACAGAGTGAGTCGATTACTAATATATACCAAAAAAGGATATATGTTTTTTAAAGTTTTTGTTAAATATAGTAGTTAAGAACTGTTTAATTAAATAAATATTTTTTGCTAGAACCTAATATATATTTTGAAAAATTTACAATTCTATTTGAGTCCTTCGATCTCAATAAGTAAGTGGTTTACTCTGTGAGATTTGTTCTTATTTGAATCTTTCAAAATAATAACGTTGTAAATTGTTAAGATCAGTTCAATTTTTTGTTAAAAATACAATTAATCATTTGTGTCACTTTACGCAAAGTAGGTGCGTATCTAGCACTAGAGGGCTAAAAATAACATAAATTTTAACATCAACTTGTAAATTTAAACTTTTTTGAATAGGTTTATACAATAAGTAATTTGCGTTTCATAAAATTAAAATTCGTCGCATTGTAAACTACCTTTTTATTTTCAAATTGTTTTTTGGAATTGAGTTCTCCAGAAAAAATGTAGCGAGTAATTTTTTGTTACTGTATAAAGTTTTTCTTGAAATTGAGAAGGGGGGGTGTTTCGGAAAGCCTGGGAACACCACCCCTAAATACTCGCCTGCACTGTATCATCTCCATGTAACTATCAATAATGACTCCTCTTTTTCTTTCTCTCTCTCCAAAATGCCAGAGCACAGCCTACACACGTGTGATGACGCCCAATCAGTTCGCCCGGATGCTCCACTTCCTATCCTTGGACGTGAGCTCGGAAGACGCCCGTCTGTTGGGCCAAAAGTTTGCCGACCCTACCACCGGCGATGTCAACTATGCCGCCTTTGTCCAATGCGTCGACGACCAGTTCGTGGGGCAGACTGTTGACGCCGAGATCCCGGAAGTTGAGTACAAGCAGGAGCGTGACTGGAAGACGATTGTCACGCCTGTTGTCTCGACGGTTGGGGACGATGTTCCGCTCGATGTTCTGATGGCGCGCATACGTCATATCGTGCTTACCAATAGAATTCGTGTAAGAATATAATTCATGATATGCTCACTGGTGGGATTTGTGTAGGTAATAATAATATTATAATTACTAATAAAATTATGAGCTTTACTTTACTTATTTATTAAAAAAAACTATTGAATTATATACATATATATTGTTATTTCTTAAAAGTTTTCTATTGCTATTATTTCGTCACAAAACAATAATTTTATAGAATGTAAAGTAACTATCTCATTAGGAGATCAACCTCACAATCTCTTAACTCATACTGATATAACTGCTGTTTAATTGGTACCAATGGCAAATACAATACGGTATATTTTAAACCTTTGAAATTAATATCTGTCGGACGGCACATCGTCGGTTGATGTTGGACGCTGATATAGCTCTATTTTCATAGTCTTTTTGGTTCTCCCCTATACCGTTTTTCCTGTTAAATACTTGATGTTGTCTATGAGTGTGATCGTTGGTTTTCCTTTTGATCAAATACCTTCTACGGTTTCCTGGGCTATTCTTCTCATAATGGTGCAGTTTCATATTTCGCATGACTCTATCCAGCTTGTTCTGAGTAATTTTCGGTACATCCACATTGCGGCAGCTCTGATTGTTTTTTTCTCCTTCATTTTCAGGGTCTAAGTCTCATATCCATATGTCATGAGTGGCGTTATCAGAGTTTTATGAAGTCTTAATTTCAAAGTGTTCGTGACGGTCCGATCTTTTCAGATTTTGACTAAATTGCAACATATTTTGTTTGGCCATATAGCTTTTCTGATTTTAACATGTGAATGACATATTCCTGAATTTGATTTCGTTACTCCTAAATATTTATATTCGTTAACATTTGCAAGTGCTCTAGTGCATGTGATCTACAGGTGCGGCATTTTGGTAAGAGACAGATAAAATAAAAATTATACATTAAACATTAATATATATTTTTAGTAAAATATTAATCAAGTGTCTGCTTTATTTTTATATAGTTAATGTTTCAATATTCAGACATCAGATGATATGTGAATGCAACTTTCTGGATATTTAAATTATAATATTTATTTGAATAAAGTACATGAATCTACATATTATATTTATTAAAAAAGCACAATCTGCATTCGATAATACCATTAGAGTTACTTTGTTTGGCAGTGCTTTTAATTCGCATGGGCAATTATCTATTCATAAAACGTTGATCATTTTATTTTTTCACATTCATTTATTCATTCATACTCAAATTAATTTTATTCGCACCTATTGTTTTATCAGTTTATCTTGTAGATGTTTGGCTACAGTACACACAACCCTGCCCCCCACCCCCTTCACTACCCATTCTGCAGGCAAAGACCTTCTTTGAGGACTTTGACACCCTGCGCAGCGGGCGGATGCCAGAGAGTGTGTTCCGCCGTTGTCTGACCAACCTGCGACTGAGCAAGTTGGGGGACCACGACCTCACTGACAGGCAGTACACCACACTGGTCAACCGCTATCGGGACCCCGCTGATCCGGGGAGGGTCGTCTGGACCGAATTTGTCAGGGACATCGATGCCGGTTAGTACTTCAGTTGTTGCTTTCTGTATTTATTCATGCTGACGGATTCAGCGAACTCAAATACTGCATAAAACGTGCAATTTGAATGATAATTTAAATGTTATATTTTAATTAGTCGTTTTGCATAAATAATTTAATATTTTCATAACTAATTAATTATTTTCATAAATTAAAACTATATTTATAAAATGTATTCAACATGTAGACCAAAATCTGCTGCAAATTAAAAAAAATCTGTGGACCATCTCGTTGCTCCATGTTAAGCTTAAATCGTTCATCGGTCGAGACATTTGCTCACTACTAGGTGTAGGCTACTGTTATTACTCTGGTATAATTTATTCAACACTATTTCAGTTGTATTAAATATTATATAACAACTAATCACGCTGACTTATAGCCAAGAATCGAGATAATTTTCCCCTCCAAGACATTAAATGTTTTTCCTTGTCTTGCTGACTGGCTGGCTTCTCCTGCAGTATTCACGGGCAGTGAGCTGGAGAAGACCCCGACGGTGCAGGTGATACCGCAGGAGTCCTTCGTGGTTCCCAAACCGGGCACGATGGACTGGAGCAATGCCAGCGCCGAGCACCAGCAGACGTGCGATGAGGCGATGGTTCGAATGCGACAGAAGGTCGCCGAGCGCCGTATGATTGTAAAGCCCGACTTCAAGGCCTTTGATAAGTGAGTTTGGGTCTGTGACTCATTTAGTAGAATTCAGTATTCTTCTCGGCTATACATTACAGTTACAAGAAAATTAGATACATATTTGTTTAAAAGATTATTATAATTGTAGAGTCTAATATTTTACACAATATGGAAAATGTTAAATGAAATGTCGTAAAGCGATAAATGTTTGCAAAACAAAAAGCTTTATATTTCTAGTCTTTTGATTACAGACGGAACGCACAGTATAGTATACCCTACATTTCTGGCTTATAATTATATGAGCAGTATTTATCGACTCACAAAGATATTTTATTTATGTTATTTTACCAAAATTTATCTTGTAATTTTACCAAATAGTAACTAATTAAACACAGATCATTTATTTTTTTAAAAAATCAATAAAGAAACAACGTCCTTGATATACATTATGCAAACTGAAGAGTTTTAATATATCAATTTAAAAATATATGTTTAGACATTTCAAGAAAACCTAATTTTCACTTGAAAATTCCGTAATACACTGATAACTTGCATGATACAAGTATTATTTTCCAATAGTTTTCTGATTATAAATAAAACGCACCTTTGGTTGATATTATTGAAATTGATAATGAGTGTTTAAAATGGTTTAAAAATACTTTAAAAAAAAGTATTTATAAAGTATAACAAAGCATTATTTTCTATAAGTTATATGACTTAATTCCTTTCAGCCAATACACGTTTTTAACTGTCATTTATAAATATATTTGGATCGCACGTTCATCTAATTTTGTTTAATCAATATAATTTGTAATTGATTCATCTAATAAGTAACGCCAGAATTAAATCTACGCTGAAAATTAAATAAAGTAAAGTAGGCCTTAATTTCATGTAGGTGACTATGCGGGTCTTCAATGTATCAGCCAAGGCTTTCAGTCATGAATGCCCTAATTTCACATACAATTGTAATCGTAATAATGTTTTACTTCAATTTACAGACGTACATAAGTTACACTAACCAATTATTACACACCTCTGACGCCCTCATGAACAGAATGAACCATGGGCATGTGACGCTGCAGAACTTTCGCCAGATCATGACGATGCTCGACCTGCATCTGACTGCCGACGAGACGGACGCGGTGGCTGCTCGCTTCGCCGACGACGAGGGCTTCAACTATGCCGCCTTCCTGGCCGAGCTGGATCCGCAGCCGCCCTCGGAGTTCATGTACCTCCGCCGGCTGGTGGAGCTCCGGGAGGTCAACGCTAGCCGGGGTATCTTCGAGATGCCGCCTATGGCCAGGGATGCCGAGGCCATCATGGATAGGATTAAAACGGAGGTGGGGATGTGCTCTATGGTTTCAAGTTTATTTAAACTGGGATGCCAGGCTTTGTGTACTGTTGTTGTGGTAACATGCTTTTCTTTGCTTAAAGATTTTGATATACTATTGTTATTTACGGGGGCTTCACGCTTATTTGGATTCAGCTAATTATTGGGATAGCTAGTACGTGTTCATGCCTCTGTATAGAAATTGAAAACGTATTTCACTAGGATACACTATGGAAATTAATGTCAGAGTATACGGGGGAAAATAAAATGAAGCTAAATTTTATCAATTAAAGGTGGGCGGCAGTGGTCAGTTAAATGGCAATACGTTATCTCGTGCCCTGTATGTGAACTTTAATATCTGTATTCTATTTATGGTGTTGTCAATGTAATCTGAATCGTATAATTGGATTGTAAAATTTATTAATAAATGGTCAGAAGATAACTTCTGGATAAATTTATATCGATAAAGTGTTACCCACGAAAAATATTTTAAGTAAATATTTACGAAAATTTACTTTATTTTTATGAAATATTCCACAGTGTTAGGGCCTATAGGTTATAAACTCAATTGTGAAAAATAATATCCCTCTTATTTGATTTTATATTATTGATTCCGATATTATAATAGAATTTTTTTATATATTATTATAGAATTTTTTCATAAATTAAAAAATATAATATAAAAATTCCAAAATATAATATAAAAATTCCAAAATATAGACGATTCAACTCTCCCAAATCCTGGATCCAAAGCCTTATATATAACCAGTAGTGCACCTCTCAGTTATCAGATCAGAACCTAGTCGAAAGTTGGTTCATTATGAGCGCATCTTGTGTTGCAGGTGTTCCGACGTCGCGTGCGCCTCTCAGAATACTTCCGTGATCACGACAAGCTGCGCCACGGGAGCATGAACCGGGTCACCTTTCGTCGTGCGCTCGATCAGGCGACCATCCATCTCACGGAGACCGAGCTCTCCTTGATCGAGGACAGGTGAGCTGCCAGATCCCTGTCTCAGTTACTCGTGACTCCAATTGACTGCTCACTATTGAATACTAAATGTTCACTTTGAATATTTTTTTTGTTATATGAAAAGTGTGCGTTTTTAACTAAATTTTATTTTCGACTTGCAGTTTTGTATAGATTAGTAGGTGCTATTTTTTTCTCTCAAGTTAACGTTTCAAATTATTGTCCGACATTATTTTGCTGGTGTTAATAAGTGTTCACTTGGATCCTTCTAGTATTTAATGTATTATTAACAGTATTTAATGAAAAATTAATCTGATAATAAATTGTTTAAAACATCTTATTATGTATTAATCTACATGAAAATAGTTTGTATTTTAATTTTTTTTATTCATTTTATAAGAGTAGTTTTAATTTAAAATATTATATTGGCATAATATTCATAGGATATTTTGAAGTTGATTGTTTTAATGAATGCAATATACAATTTTAAAATTAATTTATGATAATTGTTATTACATTCCTTTTGTGTACTGTATTTATTATAGTTAATTAGGACAAGTTGAATTTATGTGTAGTTAACGTTATTGCAAAGTGTAGATATATTAAAGTTTAATCAATATCATATAAGATAAATAAAAATGTAATTTATTGATTAGAATCTTTTTGAAAGCTTATAAATGATATATTCACTATATGTTCGATTCAATCGTTATTTATCCTTTTTATTTTCTAAAATTATAGACTTTTTTAAAACAACTTGAACGTAAAATGAAATTAAATATTCATCGGACAAAAAAAACAAGATTATTATTTTTATTGTTTTTTTGTCCAATGAATATTTAATTTTATTTCAATAGTCCGGAAAAGTGGATCACTCTGCTCTCTTTAGATTTTTTCTTTTGAGATGTAGTCCATGTTATATTAAGGCTTGAACGTAGTTTATTGTGTTATTTTAAAAATATATAAATTATTATTGATCCAATACAACTTAGAAGCTAATTTGTCTATAATATAGTATGTAGAGTACAGATTAATCATTGTTTCAGATTATAGAATATTTACTCATTAAAAAAATTATATCGTTAAAATTATAAATAATTGTTATTATTTATCACACCCTGAATAAATAACGTGACATTAGATTAATTCAAAAATTATACGTTAACAAAATTTCTTCTTGATTTTTATTGAGCACTACTCATTGAAATCTTATTGAATTTTCATTGAAATTTGTCTGAGAAAGCAACGAGAACCTTGATATCGACATATCGTTTTGGAAGCGATATCCGAATAAATTTCTGTATATTATATTCCACAATTCAACTGTATCTCGTCCATCAGATTTGCGTGCAGCGAGCGTGAGATGATCAACTGGGTGGCTTTCTGCGACGAAATCGAGTCGATCTTCGCGACGAAGCACTTGGAGAAGGACCCGATCAAGGAGCCCGAGTTGTTCCACCCGGCGCCCGACGTCTACACCAATCATTTGTCGCCAGAGGAGGCGGAGATTGCGCGCGGGGCAGTCGCCAAGATTGCCGACAAGGTGGGTATAGACGTGGATCTTTGTATCATGTGTGAGATGGTCTTGTGAGCGGAAACAATTGAAAGACTGTGTGGGGGCACGACAACAAAACCGAGGTGTATAATATTGATTATTTCAATGTGATAGTTCACCATTTGTGAATTGAAACTATCGGTCGATACAATTATATTTCTATTGCAAAAATTGATATGCGTTCACAAACTTGGCATCTATACCGAAATTGCAGATGGGGATTTTTTCTTTTTAAAGCTTCATTCAATCTAAACATAAAAATCCATAAGTGCGATTACTTGTCATTTGTGTTTGTAAACCCCTAAATTTAGGTATTTATTAATATACATTTATTCTACCATAATTATGTATTTTTGAGAATTCTTACCAGTGCATAAAAATGTGTTTCCAAAGTAACATTCAAATGTTTTTCGCACGAAGCTAGTGATCAAGAAGCAAATCATCATGTTTTCCATATAATGTATGTTATACAACAGTATTGTTTATTAATTCTTTACAGTTCACTAAGCGTACTGCGTCTTCATCGAAAACATCAAGAAATATCACCTCATGATAGCAATATAATAAGCTACCTCTTTTCAGAGATTGTAGGTGCTTCCATGTAATATTGTAACTCACTGTATAGCAAATCACTTGATGATTGGCATTTCATGCCTTATATACGCAGTTCGGTGAAATTCAGTAGAAATTTATATACTTGAAATTATATAATGTATAAACTGTGTATTCGATTATAAGTTCCATATAGCTGTAAAAATACTTTGCCATTATTTAAACTATATAGTACTTTTAGATCCGTACAGATTTAGAGAGCTTACGGTGTTTAGGGATAGAAAACATATTTATTGATTGAACTATAAACTGTTGGTTTTTATCACCCATCGCTGCTATAACAATAAAGGTCAAAATCAAAGTTTCCCTAATTAAAAAATTATTTCATCTTTGAACTTCAGTAAAACAGTTAACCATTAATCTTCTGACTATCTTTATGTGATTCTATTTGCATTTACAGAAAATAGCTTGAGTAAGCCTATCTAGATGAATCAAATAGAATCATCAGTATCTATTACTATTTATGTTTCTGTTATTTTATTCTTATTCACTTAATTTAAATCTGTAGTTCCTATAATTACGTTAACATGACTAATTCTTTCACAACTATATTGGCGTAAAGTGAAATTTGTACTCCAATATAATGAAACAAAAGGGCTTCTATCTCGCTCCTGTCTAGGTTCGTCAACGACGCATCCAGCTCACCCAGTCCTTCAAGGACTTCGACGAGGTCAACACGATGACCGTGTCACAGAACCGGTTCCGCCGAGTGCTCAACAAACTCGAACTGGCCAGTATGCTTACCGAGGCTGAGTGGGCCGTCGTCTACAAGGCTTTCCGCCACCCGATGGGCACAATGGACGACGTCAACTATCTAGCCTTCAGCGATGCTGTCTACGAAGTCGGGGGGTTTGAGTTCCGAATGCCCTAAACACTTCTTTCTTTCCTTCTCCCCTCCCAGCCTGCCTCTCTCGCTTTCTGTCTCTCTCTCTCTCTGTATCTCTCTGCCCAGCCCGTCTGGTTTGTCCTATGTGTGTGCCGCTGTGATAAAACAATATCCGTCCTTTTAATATTATTATTTACAGTTTGTATTTCGCTCTCTAAATCTGTCTGATTATAGTAACCATAATGAAGACCTGACACTCAATATAAAATAAATTCCTAATTTATCAACTCCTATTTTGCCAATAGTACACATTGCGTGTTCAGAAAGTTCCCTTTTAAACTTTTACAGTAATTCATTAATAATTATTGATAGCAACTTATATATATATATTTATCGATGAGTTTGAATTTTATTTGATCACACTTTTCTTATATTACTTCAGAAGTAAATTTACGATGTTATTTGCTTCTGTATTCTGTATTGGTATGTATGATGTACTGCGATTAAGAATAAATATATTTATATACAATAAAACCCACATTTATTGATTTTTTAAATTCTAAACTGCGGGACACATAAGTCAATGTAACTTAATGACAGGATTTTCTAGTAGGAGTGCGATTGATTTTTTCATTAAATTTTTCGTTTAATGTTATTTTAGAGATATGCATAATAACTGAAACATTATTAATAATATTTTGATCATACATTATTAAATTTATAAAATTTTCAAATAATAAATGTAATGAGAACACCTATTTCGTATTTATCAAAGGTAGTTATTTCCTAGTATATGTCTTTTTAGAATTTGAACGATGGATGTAAAATGTCTGTTTGATTTAGAGCAAACATTTAAGTATTTCAAGAACTAAAAAATAAAGTTGCGCTCAAGCCAAATTTATGCTGCTGGCATAATTAGATATCTGTTTGTGATAGAATAATATCTAAAGATAATTAAAGAAAACTTAGTAGGAGCTATGTCTACTCTGGATCAACCCAGATTCAAAATAACTATTCAGAAATGATGGAATTCATTCCCACTGGATCAAAATAAGTAATAGTTCCCAACTTTTATGGTTTAAGCACAGGGATGGCAGTTTTCCGGAAATTTCAGGTGAAATTTTGTGGTATTTGAGAAAAGTATAAATACACTATAAAATGAGAGGGGTGGCGGGGGTAAAGTTATTTGGCTGATTTGGAAAAGATTGTGCCGATGATCACAATTTCGTTGTACTACTGATAAAATAAAACAACAATTTTCAAAACGTTGTTTTTTTATTTTTTAAACGATAAGCTTTCTTTTACTCACAATGTGATTGTTATCAACAGACGCCATTTAATTATTGTTGCTGGTAGAAATGACATTCGAGACATCCAAAAGAAAATGCAGCGGAAGTCTCTGAC
Source organism: Coelogynopora nodosa (assembly GCA_034780555.1). Lineage (NCBI taxonomy): Eukaryota > Metazoa > Platyhelminthes > Proseriata > Coelogynoporidae > Coelogynopora > Coelogynopora nodosa. Next base: position 30,352 of record JAUZND010017229.1, on the reverse strand, counting down.
ATCCAATGGCACTTCAAAAGTTAATCGAATCGCAAACTGTTTTTTTTACAGATAACCGAGAATCGTTATGTGTTTTAAAGTTGTATACCAGTATTCTTTCATTGATGAAATTGTTTATCCTTTTTTTTTATAAAGGACTCTGTGGGGAATTGAAGATTTTGTCCTTTTTTTTGCAATTTTGTGGCTCATAATGTCATTGGCCAAAAATCAGGAATTCTTCTCTTTAAACTTGATATAGACAATGTTGAGCATCAAACACTTTCAATTTTTTTTAAGGTTCAGCTAAATCTTATGCTGATATACCTAGTGCCAAACAACTAATGATGAATTGTTATATAAAAACAGCTAAAAACTTGCAAAAAATTGCGTTTAAACAATTCTCTCCTTCGACATTTATCTGCTTTGTCGCTTGTCATGTGAACTAATCCTACCACAAGCATTTTTCTGTTATGTTTGGTAAAACAAACCGCCATTATTCCTGTATCACAACATGTTGCCTTCGAACTTGAAATACGCAAATACAACACCCCAACTTTGCAGGTTCTAGAGGACTGTCCATCAATAAATTCCTCTCCGATAAATTCCCTCTCCTTAGCGAACTTGGCTTTAGGTCTTCTATCTATATTTCATTACACCGAAGTTGAAAGAAATTTCAGTTTAATATCTCTAAGCCTCATCAAAAAAACTATGTGTCTCCAAGTCAATACTTTCAGTGCCATACAAACAGTAATATGTTTTTTAACAGCAGAAAACTTGAATTTTTGTAACAAGTTCGGAAAAAGAGATCCTGTTTTTGATCCCATAAATAAAATCTTAGTACAACGAATGCAGAATGCCTATAATTAAAAAAAGAACGAATTGAATCAGAAAATATTAGAAAAGGAGGCCAGACAGAAAAAATATTTCGTTCATAAAACGAAATGTCTTTCAAAGGCTGAACGCAACAATATCTTCCTGGAAGCTGCCTCCAAAGCTAGTAATAAATACTTAAAGCGATCTTTGCAAACATTAGCGCTCCGAAAACAAAAAGTCCAGAAAACGAAAGTTCTTCAGTCATCAGAACCAGAGGCACCAGAACCTTAGGTAGTAATTTTATTTGCTATAGAAAATATTTTTAAAAGGATTCTAGGTGATTTAACACAAAACGAAAAAAACAAAACTGGATCAGTATTTCATATAGCAATAACGTTTTGTGTCATTCATTCACTGTTTGTTTATCCTCCATTGAATTATCCACTAATAACATTTTTTAAATATGTACATACTGTAACTAATTTCATTGCCTTAAAATCTCATAATAGTGACACTGACATTAATATGATTATATGTGTACACATACTTCCTTTTATTCTTACTAAAGCGTTTTCAAGATTCCACTTGTTATATTGTTATATTTTTACTTAATGTTTATTAAATTTAATATAACTGATCTCAAAACTGATCAAAAATCATTTCGCTTTTTTGAACAATTAGTAAATTTAATAAACATTAGGTAAAAATATAACATAAAATAAAATATAACACGTGGAATCTTGAAAACGGGATGGAGGTATCTTCCCATACAAATTGATAATAGCTAGCTTTTCAGTTACAAAATGCTACTTTTTAAATACATTTTTAAATATTCATTTCAATGTACATTTTCGCCAGGCAGCCTTAAACCTTATTTATTTGCTTGTATTTAATTCGTGTTTTAATAAACGACCAAATACATTATTTAATTTCGGTATTATCTTATTATTTATATTTTATTTTTCAGCTTCCCAAAACCTGTTTAATTATAATGTGCCATAAAAAACTTATGATTTAACGATACTTTAATATTCAAGAGACATGTCTGAAATGCCTGGAAATGCATTCTAAGACCTAGAATTCCACAATTTGTGCTCGCGAGCTTGGCATTTATAGGCTCGACTGCTTGCCTCGCCGTGGGGTCCCAAAAGTTAGAGTCCTAGAATATTCCGGAAATTTGAGGTTGCTCTGCTGTCATGCCTGAATACGACAGTGGACGGTTCTATACAGTTCAAGGTTTAAAGCACTTGAGATAGCCTAATATAGACACTACTATATAATATGTTAACTACAAATTTAAAATTGTAAAATAACATATAAATAAATATTATATATGTATCTTAACGTTTTTTAAATAGTAATTTTAATATGTTTTTTCAATAAAGTTTAGAAATTATGTAAACTTTATTTGATTTTGGATAAATTAGCATGTAACCTGGCCTGGTTACTTAATACATTTATGCATTTGACTGCTAAAATTCCTGGAAAATGATATCATTAATTCACATAATTAATTGCTGTTTTGCTACAATTAGTAATATAATATAATATCATAAATAAATATTTTTTTGTACAATTTCTCGGTAAATTTTCATTTTTAATTATTTTTTTAAATTTTGCTTTTTTTAACTTCACATTAATTTTAATATTAAATATGTATTTGCATTTTTAATTATATTTTCACGATATTATCTTCAATCTAAATTAATAATTATTTATTTAAAAACCTACTAATAAATAATATTTCATAATTATGATTGCTATAAACTTTAAATAAATAAAATCACTTCATTTTATTTTTTTAATTATCAATTGCTACTTCAATATTTATGGAAAATTTTTAATAGTTGGATACTTAAAATATTTTGTAAACTGCACATTATTCAGGCAAGTAGTTTTTATAACTACAAACACATATTTTCTTTAATAGGAATTGATATCCCTATATGTACAGATAACTAAAATATATTTTTTGATACAATTTTTAAATATGTTTGTCGTAATAGAATTTCCATGTTCTTATAATAGAGATCTATTAGAATATGAGTAATGAAGATTGTTAAAAATCTAATTAATATTTCTCGAAACAGAAAAAAATACTCAGATATTATGATATACAAAATAGTTTCCAAAAAATATATAAAAATTCCTTTAATATGTATATATAGAGAGATATTTATAAGAATATAGTATTATCGATGGACGTGCTGCACATCACGAAATGTAGTTTAATTTACTTACATATCTAAATAAAACATTTGTGTTTTTCTGAACTTTCAAATGGAACAACTAAATGAGACTCTCCCATTATGATAGAATTAGAGGGAACGATTATGTAAAGTAAACCTTAACCATTTGAGAAAAATGTTTACGAAATATTCTGAAAAATATTATTATTTTGAATTAAATGGCTTTTTTAAAGGCGTTTATTAAAGCAAAGACTATTTTTACCGCTATGAAATTATAAATTTTCTCGATGTTTAAAATATAGTTATTTTTTCTCAATTTTACGTGCATGCCATGATTGTGTATTTTTATAAAAACCAATCTAAATGGGACACTATATAATTTTGACTAAAATAATAATTAAATTATAACATTAAAATGCACAATTTAATGTCCAATGAGAAATTCTTGAAGGCACCAAAGAATTGGCACTAACGTTTCATATAGAATTAATACATGTAAAAAATAAAGTTGATTTTTGAATTATTTACGTGAGAAAAACATTAGCAAAGCCAAAGAAACATCTATATCTCACATATAATACAATTCAGCCACATAATCATCTCTATAAGAATCCACATGCAATTATGTTATTTTGAATAATAAAACTATAATTTTCCAATTTGCAAATATTTTGAAAACAACTATGAATTGCCACTAACAGTTCATTGAAATGATAAACATAAAATAAAGTTATTTTATAATTCTACGTAAGCAATTATATTAGTAGCCTATATATAATTTTATATTAAAAAAGTAAATCCTTGAAGGTGTCCCATCTAGGTATTTTTATGGGGGATATGTCGCATTCAGATATATTTCTTGCGTTGTATAGGATCATAGTCCGCATGTCTTTTTTATCTGATTCTTTGAGGGCAGTTAGTTGCACCTATTCCGAGTAATGATAATTATGTTTGGTGACCTATAAACTGTTGGTTTAGATGGGTAAATGTGTTCCGTTTTATCACCTATATGTAATCGCTACTATATAATAACCTTTTATGTCTAATGTCATGTTGTAAACGTATTATGTGTGGGAAGGTATACGTACAATACTAGGTTTAAAACAACACGATACCACACATTTAAAATTATAAACTTTCTTATAAAAATATATGTACCTTAATATTTTGTTGCAAAGTAACTGTAATACATTTTTTAATAACGTCTAGATAGTATGTAAACTTTTGTAATTGAATGGACAAATATAACATATTGTATAGCCTGGCCTTGTTACTTGAAATACTTATGCATTTTACTGATAACAATTACTGCAATGTTATATCGTTAATTATTAGAATTTTTTGTTGTTCTGCTATGATTAGTATCATTATAGCATTAACATTATTTCCCATATTTACGAAGCGGAATAGGCCTATCCCGAGGTTAAAAAACGTGATCTCTAGATAATTCTTATTTACAAAAATATAATTCTCCTCAGGTTAAAATTAATTCACCTCAAGTTAAAATAATTGTCCTACTTATTTAAGAAACAGTATTGGCCTATTCCTAGAATAAATTTCTACTAAATGAATGGGTGATTTTTTAACTAAGTGTGTAGTAGGTTAGATTAATTTTATCCCGAACTTTTGAAGTGAAATGGCTGTGTATTTTGAACTTTATCCAGCTATGCGAAACCGGAAGGAATATCAAGAAAGGATAAATATAGTTGACATTAGTAAGCTGAAATTAATCAACAAGTATAGATTTACTAAAGATGTCTTCAGAATTATTTGTGAACACGTCGAATCCTACTGCCGACGATATACACGATGAAGCCAACCGCTTTCTGTTGAAGAAGTTACTGTTTTGGGTTTGATATACTTTGCAATTGGTCCATTCCAGTTGGTGGTATAGCGACACAGTAAATATTTTTCAGTCGACGGCTTATAAAGTAATTGAACAATTTTCAACCGCATTGAATGCTTTGTTCGGTGAAGTCATTCGCTATTTCCCACTGATCAAGATGAGCTCATTTCAACAAAACAGATTTTTTTTTTTTTCGTACTTTATAAGCTTATTGCCTAATTAACTAATAAACAATAGTAAATGTGTATCAGTTATATGTATTTAAAAATTTTTGTATTATTCTATGTAGATTGTAATTTGATTGGGTTGCGTTCAATATAAATTATATGCATACCTATCGTGTTAAATTTACATGTATTTAGAAATATGTAATTATTGGTTGACAAAAACATAAAATTACGTAACAATCAATTTCCTTAAAATTTTACTAACTATTGAACGTTTTTTAATATACGTAACTCATGTTAGTGAAAAAACGTTTCGAATTACGTAAATTCAGTGAAATATAATATATAATAACAAACGTTAATTTATTAATATTATACTATTTAGTTATTATACTCATACTAACATTTTTATCAGACTATTTTATCGCTTGAATAAATGATAGCTTTTGATTGGCTGAGAAGAAGCCAACTAAAAAGGCCAAAACATATCTTGAGTTAATAATTTTTAACCTGATGTGAATTATCTTGAGATAGGTTTCGCTTGCTTCGTAAATAAACCTACTGACCTCAAGATAAACCTATATCGAGATAATTAACCTGATCGAGTTCAGGCTATCCTAACTTGCTTCGTAAATATGGGCAAATATCTCTAATATATATTTTGTACAATACCCCGGTCAATTTTCTGTTAGAATTACTTTAATAATTTGTAGCTTTTTTAAATACTTATAGTTATGAATATAATAATTAATGTTGTGTAACTATTAAATATGTAAGTTGTATTTATTAATGTATTTTCAAACTATTCTTTTCAATATTTGATTAATTTTCCCTTATTTTATCAAAAACTATCATTGCCAATAACAAATATGTTATAATTCTAAAAATGATATACTTAAAGTGAACAAAGTAGTTTGAATATATATTTTCATTTGATCATTAAAAATTATGTGAAGTGCCGATTCGTTAATATTAATTTTAGATAGTAGTCACTCATATAATATAAATATTTAATAATAAATTGGAAACTTAAACATGTTGGTTACTTAATATATTTTTTAAGCTGCACAGTTTTCAAGCAGGAAGATTTTAACTACAAACATTTTAGATCTACATCTTTTGAATTAATATCTACAGAAGAATTAATATCCCTAATCTACCGATATTTAAGATGTGTTTTTTGTTACTATTTTTAAATTTGTCTTTAAATTGTTACATTTGTCTTTATGTACAATATGTACATATTTCATGACCAAAAGGTAGAGATCTATTTGAACATGAGCAAAGTTAGTAGTTTGCAGAAAACTAATTAATTTTAAGGAATATGAAAAAAATATTCAGATAAAGTTGTAGTTTGTATCGTTTCCAACAATAAATTCGTTCATTGTATATATCTAGAAAGCTATTTATAGCATATATATTTTTATCGATGGACGTGCTGCACATCACGAAATTAAGTTTAATTTCGAAAACATGTAATCTATATGTATATATATATTTGGGTATAATACCGGCGACTCCAGGTTTGCCCTATGGATAGGGGGACAAACATCTTAAAAGTCCCTTAAGGGTTCGCTATTTGTATAAATGTGTGGGAAGGTTGCTCTAAGCGTCCTCTATACTGATTCTGCTTTTAGTTAGGTGTATAAGGGGGTTCTATGCAGTTAACCCATATTAGAGAGCTACACGATTAGTAGTTGTCAGTAATGTATATAAGGTTTATCTGATTATTTGATGGTATTTATAGCTGTATATAATCTGCATAAATATATAATTATGTTTTTGTTAATATTTATATTCCAAGAAAGGCCTACTGTAATATTAGTTTTAGAAATAGTAGTTTGGCTTCTGTTACAGTTTTTATATTTCTGTTATAGATAGCTAATTTTTTCGTAAATAATCAGTAGTCGATTTAGGGGAGCCGCTAACGATAATTGGTCAGTTCCCTTTTTAAAATGTCTTAATAATTTTATATATAAATATTTTGATAGACTTCTATAACGATTACATCGTCTGTTTCATACGTTTTTATTTAAATAATTTTTTTTATTGGAAATCTGTCTGCATATATACTACTTAAATATTGCCGTCTAAGAAAAAAAGTATTCACAATAAAAGACGTAATAAATAAATTGTTATTAAATTATATCATAATTCGTATTTTTGAAGCATTTTCCATTCCCTGTCCTTGTTAATTGGAAAAGACATCCAAAAATAAATAAAAAAATCATATGCCAATAATATGATGTTTAACTAGATTGTTTTAACATATGGTTTTAGTAGAATTCATTCTGATTTCAAGTTTTGATGCTAAATGTTCTAGTTTTCCATACTCCTAAACTTTCATGCTTAAGTTTTAAGCTTATATTCTAAATACACTTGTGCTACAAACTCTTAATTTAAATTAGTTAAAACTATTAGCCAAAGTGAATAAAGCAAAAATATTGTTTTCGTTTACTGTTTGTAATATAATTATTTAAAAAATATATACAAAGTAATGAACTCATATCTAATAGTAGATTATAAAAAAAATTAAACTGATATTAATTTTTTTTAAATCAAGTTATTAAGTTGTAAATAAAGTTGTTAAATTAAACATTCTTTATTTAATCTCATGAATGCTTTTAAAATTTATTACTAATCTTATATATATATTTCAGTAGCTATAAATTAGCAAAATGCTATTAAATGCAATATTAATTTCCTTTATTGTTTATTTAAAACAAATATGTTTTGTTCATTTTTGTACGTAAGGTGATCGATGCCATTTAAAATTAAATTTGATTGCTGCATACGATTATAATATTTAAATTTTGTGCTCAAAGCTATAATTAAAATAGGCCTATAACTATTTCAAAATACAACAAAGTAAATATTATTTAAATCTAAGATTTTAAATGTTACTTTATTTGAATCAGATGTTGTTAAAATTTAATCTGTTAGGTGAAATAATTCTACTAAAAAATTATAATTACATTGAAAGAATGTATTCAATCAAACTGTAATATTTGCCTTATAAATAATCTAAAATGCCGTGTGTCTGCGTAAGTTAATACTTTTACAAATTGCAATTAGAACAATCAATAAACAAAAAATATCTTTCTATTATATGATAACATCGTAGATATTTAATTGCTGCAATTACTATTTAATAATAGGAGAAGAAGCAATATCAATTAAATAATTTGAGGAGGTATGTACTTTGGAATACACTTCAATTTTATGTGATATACGCCCTATGTGTATCAAAGCGAATTACTTAAGAAACAAAATAAAAGGCATAGAGGATGAGGAAATCAATTTGATGAAGATTGGGAAGAAGTAATTAAAAAATTTATTATACCTTTCTATTGACAAAAGAACCATGTGATAAATAGGACAAATACATTTTTAAAACCATATAGGTTTGTTGTGGAGGGTAAGGATAATTAGTGCACTAAAATATATATGTAATGTAATGGTAAAAATATAATAGTACATTCAAGATATAAAACTCGATATATTCTGTAGAATAAGCTGTTGTTATTCAGGAATTTAGACCTTTAAATCGACATGCTTAGAAATAACCATTCACAGAGAATCCTCCTTTCTTACCCGAGCATATATCACCAAAGATCTTTTCGAAAACAATACAACCGTTCAAACGCAAAATTGGAGTCAGTGAACTAGTGAACATTTTGATATAAAAATGGTTATCCACGTCACCGGCCGTTAAAAATTTCATTAAATCTACATAATATATCCGACCCAATAAAATATTATGTTTTAGGCAAAATATGTATTACATAATTAAATAAGTAATAGACATGCCACATTTTTATATTAAAAAAAATCTAGAAATAAATGATGGCGTTATATGTTGTTCGGACCAGTTCAAACCAGGTATGTCAAAATTTAAATTGTTTATCCTGACTTCCAATAGTATCAGATAGATGGGAAATGTTGCTTATTGTCATAAATAATGTATATTATTATTCTGTCAAGTATTATCTAGAATATTATCTAAAAAATCGATATGATTACCTGGGGCCAGACATGATCACGTGACACAGTGACAAAAGTTATTAGTGCTTTTAAAATCACCAGGAGAATTATATAAATAGTTACACTCATAGTAATTTATTAAACTAAATACAATATCTATCGGTTAAACCTTGACATTTTATTCTATATATGAATCAATTATTTTTTTATTGATTATATTTTAATTAGTATTTAATAGTAGTGAAATAGTGCAACAGAAGGATGTGTGAAGATATGATATAAGGACATGATATAAAGTAACTAATTATGTACAAAAACATATAAAAACAAAAGGTCCATTCATATACAAAAGATCTGTATTGTTGTGCATGCCTCTAAAATTATACATAAAATAAGTATGCTATGTTTCAATAACATAGCTTCATCAGAGGTTAGAATATAGACTAGTCTTTTTTTATATATTTATGAACTATACTGAACTAGACTAGAATATTGTTAAAAAAAATAACAGAAACTTACAAATATGTAATAACTCATAATAATCTATATAAAAATATATTTAGTGCAAAAATCATTATTTATATCAGAATTTCTAAATGTTGTCTTTATGATGTCATCAAAAGGCAAAAAAACACTTTCCATTAGCAAAATAATTTGTTTCGAATTTTATTGCCTGTGTGAGTTAGCCCTATAAAGAAGATTTTTAGAACATTTGAAGTTGATCGCATAGTCTACATTTTCAAAATAGGACTTCAAATATTTTTTAAGAAATGACTAAATTGCTAGCAAGATCAGAGTACAAACGTCTAAATAAGAAACATATAATAACAATGTTTATATAGTTATATTTTGGTTGGTATACATAACAAGAGTTATATGGAATAATATTTTAAAATGAAATATGAGAAATACTAAAATAAAGATAACAAGAGAAACAAAATGACAGTCAATATATACTTAAAATGACAAAGTATTATTTTAAATATAGTAACCTAAAAATAGGTATTATAAAGCTTTCTATTACAGAAACGAATTAGCAGCTGAAAGGTGTGATATTAATTTATTTCAATATATTAATTTTTTTTTTGTATTGTACATACACTGTACTACGTTACAGAGGTGTAATCATAATATTTTTTAATGGCTAATATATCCGTCTCTGACTAAAATGACATGCCATTTTCTACGTTTTCGTAGGCTTAGTCCAGAATATAATGTTGATTACATAATTGTTATAAAAATTGTTAATCAAAAATAATTTATAATAATATATAATAATAATAAATAAATACAGTAAAAATCAATTAAAAGAATAAGCAGACTTATTATATAAAAGGACAAAAGGACTGGCTTCAAGTTTTTCCGTTTCTGTATTGCATTATGCATTTTCGTTATTATACTTTTTGACGAACAAATCGATAGATATGTATATATGCTTGTTTTATTTCAACTAATAAGTTTAATAATATATCCAGCTTTTATAAATAATTATTCTTGAGACATCAACTATTATTTTACTCACGTTATCATTTTACTATCTCATACAATCCCAATGTTTTATACTTTTTCTCTATCACTTTGCAAATATATAACTGATTTAATTATAAAATGTAAAATTTTTATGATCACTATAAGTCTACAAAAGTTGTAAAAAAGGGCACAAATTGATTAGTAGTTGTTCCTAATTTATGTAATATTTCATAATTATATAACATATCCACTGATTCAATAAGCATTAAAATAATTAGTAGATTATTGTAGCATATTTTATTTACAAATGAATATAACAAATTAACTACCATTAACAAATAATAATATTGTGTTTTATTGTATTAATTCTCATGTAACCATGGGCAAGAATAGCGTTGTAGATTCAAATTTATTAAATGTTTTAACCTAATAATTAAACCTGAAAACCGTCTTACTCCTAAGTACTATAATAAGATATATTATACTAAACATAATTTTGTAACTCGTTAATATGCTAAGTACTACATTTCGTGATTATGCTACCTGTTATAACAAGGTTTGAAGTGTAATTCGAAAATCGAAGCTATTCTAAGAGTAAAACTATATAACTTCTATAGGCCTATACTCAAGGGCCGTACCGTGGGGGGGTGCGTTGGGTGCGATCGCACCTACCCGCGCAAAAAAACAGATCCGCTTAAACATGCAATTTTTTAATTTTAGGTGCATTTTACGGTTTAGTAGACATAGACATAGAGTTAAATATGTTAAAAAGGTCCACTTATAGTATATTCGCACCTACCCAAAATGAAACCACAGTACAGCCCTTAATAGTATATCATTTTAGAGCTTGCTTAATATGTATACATTAATTTAGATTAAATACATAATCAGGTGTAACTCGATGCTCTTCCAAGTCATATATATTGTTAATTTAATTAACTTAATATAAACTAAACATTTAGGGCTGTTAATAATATTAATAATGATATTTAAGAGTGCTAAGTGTCATAAATACATGACAGCAGTGTAAATTAAAAATCTTTACTTAATTAAAAATGTTGACACTTATTTTATGATTTTTCATCAATTTAAGCAAGAAATATTCAACACTACTACAGAAATTATACCTACAAAAACATTTTTATTAATAAAAATATTTAAATAGACATATAATATAATAAGATTATCTAAGATGTTATATGTCCACCTAGTTGGAAAAAATAAATTCTAGGCTATGTGTCTACCTAACTGTAATATACATAATAGCTAATATAAATATGAAAATACTGTTATATTATATTTATATTAATAATATATAATATTATTATTGTAAGTTATACCTAATTAATAACATTTTATGTTGTTTTTATGAGCTAAATATTTTAGGCAGAAATATAACCTAGAAAAAATGTTTCCACTTAAATGTCTACCTAAAAATAAAATATTTAGCTCATAAAAACAACATAGTATTTTATTCATTAGATATAACTTACAATAATAATATATGTAACAGTATTTTCATATTTATATTAGCTATTATATATATATATAACCTAGAACATTTTTTTCTGACTAGGCAGACATATAACATATTTATAACATTATTTATTTAACTATTTTACATTGTCAATAGTTAATACAAAAATAAGGCACACTAAATATATATGTTTTTTATTATACATATGCCATATAATTATAATAATTATTTATCATTATTAAAAATATATAAATAACTTACTAACTCAAGGACTTAAATTAACTTCAATTAAAATAAATATTAAAAAAAAAAAATTTAAAAATATTAAAATTCTTTATTATATAATAGGTCAATAAATACCATCTACCAATTTTTGCGATAAACCCATGCATATAAAAGTGAAATATTAATTTAAAGAAGATACTTACAATTTACTTAAATTTTTTTAAGTATATGTTTTTTTATAAATACTAAATAGATTATAATTATATACAAATATTTAAAAAATTAAAATATAATGTCTAATTTAATATTAATTTATAATTATATATTTATTATTAAAATTGATTTATTTAATAAAATTTAAAATAATATTAATATAAAATCTTTTTATAATAATAAATCTTTAAATAAATGTTTTATTTTTATATGTATAAAACTATTTGTATATATACAGATAGCATGTAATGACCTATTATATAAAAATAATTATTTAAATTAGTATTGAAATTTGTTTAAAATAAGTAAAGTAAGTTTTAACAAAATAATCTTTTGTATTTAGTTAGCTCAGCTGTTTATAATAACAATAAATAGTCATTATTATAGTATAAATATATTTATATAATTTTATATATCAGTAGAATAAAAAGTTGGTATTGATTTATTGTTATTTAGTTTTTAATATCTATTTTATCATTTAAAAAAAATGAGCAGCTAAAATTCAATGGTAATCCCAAATATGTAAACCAGTTGCTTACACATGCATTATATACTGCTGGGAATAAAACTTAATATAATTTGACAAAATCTGATGCATATACCAAGAGCACATTATAAAACCTGATGCCAATGTCAAGTATGAAAAAACTATATTAAAACAACAAATTAAACAAATACTAAATAATAAATAGTAATGTCAGGCGCATTCCTAGCTTTAAACAATTACTGAGGCAAAAATTAAAGAAATAGGCCATTAAAAAAAACAATCCATTTTATTAGGAATGTAAAAAAAACTTCACAGGCATTATATATTACATAATATATAATGAGATTTGTAATAGGATGGTTAATAAAAAAGGAACATTTTGGAAAATGTTAGGTGGTTGCCTCATGCTGGGTATGAGCCTGAATTTAATAACTGCAATATAATGAATATTGGCCAAAAACAGATACTTTAATTTCAATAAATAATCAGCTAAATTAAATTTCGAAATCCAAATAGTTTAATTATAATACCATTACTAATATTATTAATAGTATATTGCATTTTTTTAAAAGGCTGCATATATTGCATATACTGCATATATTTAATTCCTTCAAATTTTTAAATGTTTCTTCTATTTCTTATTGTATTCATACTGTTAATTGGATTATTATCAACAATATATTTTTTATCACACATTGACCTGACAGTCCAATCCCAAATCTGTCTTATATTCTCTTAATAGCTGCAATATACACAATATTATATGTATTAATAATAATACTGATTTCACTCTATTTTATCCTAACTAACTCTGATAATATTGTATCATATAATTGTTTATGTTGAGAAAATATAGTGGTTGTGGGGATAGACTTAATTGAACAACTTTAGTTAAAAGATATACAGGTGACAATAACAGAGAAACCTGATATACAAGAAAAGGTGATTATGTAAGTGGCAATTGGAATTATGTCACTTATACTGCAAAAAATTCTATTCCTCAGTATTGATTTAATATTTTGTTTAATTGGATTTTAAAAAATTTAACTATCCAAATGTTTAAACATTTGCATATACATTGGCTTTAAGTTTAATCACAATTACCTGTCATTAACATCAGGTTATTAGAGAAACTGTTTACTTGAATCTATTTTTAATCTTAGCATATTTATTTATCATCTAAACACCAAAGTACATGAACTAGTGTGCAAAAAATACACTCGAAATTTGTAATTATTACCCGATCACTAATCAAAAATAGCAGTTTCAACCAATAGGTAATTTTTGTGCATATATATTATTTAGTTTTTAGAATTATGCAAGTTTTATTGGATTTTATTATGTAGTAATTATAATAATTAATTATTACAAATGTGTATTATTAATATATTGCAGATTGCAATGCTTTATTCATCTATTTTTTATAGCATCATTATATTATATCATTATTGCAATAGCAAAAATTATTACTTTGATATATATTTTATGTCTGATAATGTCATAATCATAAATTTTTAAATATTGAAAAAATTGCATTCTTAAATTAAAAGTTACTTATTGAAATGTTAGTTTAATATAATAGATTTATATATATAGTTCGAGTATATTTAAAGTTTACACTGTTTATTCTATAATCAATTTAATTAAAATTACTTGAAACATTTATTCACGTTTTTTATGACAATTTGTGTATTTTTATGCATTTTTAAATAATAAAGTAATAAGCTAGAATATACATCTATTGCTTATTTAATTCTTTAGTATAGTCCTGTTGAAAGACGTTGGTGCGATCTATGCAATAATAACAATAAAATATGTTTAAACTTTAGAACATCACATTATTATAATTTTAAATAATATTAAACAAAATTACTTCGATATGACAAGTGAACGAAATAACTCTAGTAAATAAAAAAAAAGAAGAAATAATCTTTCTATAATTACATTGATATGTTAAAAAGTTATTATATAGATAAAATATCTTAATGATAACGAACGTCAGATGGAACTTTTTAGTATTTTTAAATATAATTAGTATATGCAAAATATGAGCAGTGAACTCTCCGAGAAGTATTATCACCAGTATTTTTTGTCTGAATTCCATCCAAAAATAAATCTATTATATAAATAATTAAAAATATAACACTTCTAATATTATGCATAGAAAAAATATGATTATGATTGTAATCAGTCACAAATTCGTTAATGAGGACGGGAATAGCTATACTTACCATTTTTAATTATTGAAATTATTCTAATATATTTTGTCCGCATAAATAATTATTGTACACAGTTTTTGATATACATTTCATGTACTGGACAGTTTTTGCCTAAAATAAACTTGTTTTAATATATTTGTATATTACAATTATTATATATTGTATAAATTTTCGCCAGGCTACATTATTCATCTTAGTAAATAATAATGATCTAGATTAGCGTTAAAACATGTCTATGGCTTACGGTTCTACGCGTTGTTCTGTAACCAGTTTATTGTAAGCAGTCATTACATTATTATTAAACAATGTTTACTACAATTTATTATTAAATTGATCAACAGCCTATTACAATTTTATTATACCTACACAGTCTGACGTATTTAATTTTTTAATTTGTGCATTATGCACTATTATACTGTAATATTTAAATTTATCTCATTATGTATTAAATAACAATGGTGCGAAGCTTGCTCGTTTAATTAATGCAAACATCATGTTCTGTTCTCCTTCCCCTCTTCTATAGCTAAAACCAAAGTTATTCATTACAATACAATATGTTGACTACAACGGGTCTTGTCGACACACACTTTCGCGAGTCGCACGGCGGAGAGTCCTATCCAATGAAGTTTTATTGCACTCAGAACGAAGCGACGTATGGTCAACACTGGGCTGACGACTTTGTGCCCCGTATTGGTGTCCACAAGGGGGCCGGTTTCGTGCCCAACAATCGACCTTTTCTGGCCTACAGGCCGGGTCCTGCGGACCCAGACCATGCACGAATGGGGTAAGAACTAAGGGGGGTGGTCATAAAGAGGGGAAGGAAAAGTATGAATACAATATGGGCATGCCATTGTTACCCGGTTTTTTGTTTTTGTATGTTAATGTTTTGATTTGAACATATTATATTTTATAGTTAACCCTCTAATGAAACTGAAATATTACATCTACACATAGTTTCAATAAAATGTAAAAAGTATTCTAATTTTGAAGCATTTAGTGGTGTATTCAATAATTTTACTGTTTTTACTATCAGACATACTTTTGCATATTGAAAAATATCACCACATTTCATTTATTGTAGATACTATATATATACAGATATTATTAAATACATTTTTTTAATAAAAAAAATCTGTCTTAAAGTTATTAATTATTTTTAACATAACGTTTTAGTTTATGTTAACTTGTATTCTTTAAAACTAAATACAGAAATATAGTTGTATAGAAAACTATTTTGAAATATTTCCGATATTGTTTACAATTTAAAGTAAATTTTATTCTTATTATACTTGTCATGTTTTAAATGATGATAAACCGATGATACATATTCTTTTTATGTATATTCGTTTTGTTTTTATACTGTATATTTGTATGATCTGCCAGACCGCTGCTGGCCAGCAACTACTTAACAATGACGCACAAGGACTACATTGGACACACCTATCCAAAGGGCAATGAAACTCTGCCCCAGGCCAGTATCATTGGGCACACGGGATTTATCCGGGAAAAAGGGGTTCACAACCCCACATCTGGCCAGGTGGGTGTGTACGTGAATATGACGATGTGTTAGTGGAGTAAGATGTGCGGATACACTTTTTAATTGTTTCAAATTTTTCAAAATGCCCGTTGTGTCTTTTGAAGGGGCGGACCATTTCTTTATAAACGTTGCATTGTTTTGCAGGGAAAGTTCAACCCTTCTACACAGTATAATGACTGCTACAAGGAATGGCCAAAATTTTCCGGTAAATTATATTTTGTTTCAGTTTTAATAAATGTTAATTATTAGTATCTACAATTCTATTTGGAATAATTCTAATCTTTAACCTATTATGCTCACGTCTACTGAATCCAATATATTGTATTTCTATATTTAAAAAAAATGGTAAATGAACGTGCTGTAAATTAATTAATAATAAATAAAACAAATAGGCCCTACACAAAAACCGACTATGCTAACACTGGTAATGTTTCTTTACCTTAATAGGGCCGTTTTCTGCTGGCGGCACCAAGACCCCTTCGGGATACACGAGTAACAACAGTTTGCACGAGCCTGTCACATTTAATGGCACCACAAATCACAGCAACGCACGACCGGTAAGATTTAGGCCATTAATTTTTTTTTTAATCAAATACTGATCGTTTTATATTCATAGTATGTGTTTAGAAGTATAGTATAAGATATCTGGATACTGACCATACTTAATTTGAACGTACAGTTTAGGGTTTCCGCCCTTTATGTTATTAACTTTTAAACTTATTTTTTGCCCATCTATTTATTATTTTTCCATTAATATATTCCTTAACTTCTGCTCTTTCCACCTTCCACAACCGCAGTTCATCTCATATTGCATTCTACCGCCCCCACCCTAGACCCTCTAGTTCTACTATATTATATCGTATTTTATTTCCTATTTGTTCGACCCGTAGTCTCAATAATATATGTAAACTGTGTATTCTATATCGGTTGCTTTCTGTTCCCCTTTATTAAATTGGTCTCCACCTTATATGGTTTGCTTAATATTATGTTTCACTTTCACGTATATCCTACTGTATTAAAAATATCCTACTTACAGGTTGATTTTTATAACTTAGTATAAATACTAAGTATATTAGTGAACTAAGTTATTTATTATACTTTTACTAACCTTCTTAATTACCACAATTTTTCCTTTGTTTCAAAATAAGTAATTCCTTATCAACCAATTGAAATCCGTATTACTGGTATTAATTACAAAATATGTGTTGTTTGCATACCAAATGAAAATCGCGATAAAAATACAAAGAAAGAAACAACAATGGAGAACACGCACATAATATTATTAGTTGATTCTGAGAAAATGTCCATGTCTTCTTATTGGAAATATAAATACATAGATTTAACTAAGGTCTGTAAATTTAACATCGCTTATTACAGTGCACTATGTAGATTTTATGTGTATTTCTAGTTTGCGAGTTATATTTTTATATTATATGTTACATATTATTGTATATATATTATATTAAAATTTTCTAGCGATTCGTATTTATTTAATTTTAACTTATTATCATTAGGTCGTACCGAACTGTGCGATTATTAAATATCTATTGTACATTAAGGAACTAATAAATCTTTTATTACTATAAACATAAATATATGCGTATAAAAATGATTACTAAAATATATGATAAAAAATATATTAGTAACACATTATATGAAAATAATAATAGGAAAATATGGAGATTTTCTAGATTTTATGGTTTAATAATAAAAATCTAAAGCTTTATACAGCGCGCATGACCTATTTTAAATTATTCAACTCGTCTAACTCTAATTTTATTTTTATAGCAAAGTGAACACAGGTAAGTAATCTGACCAACCGATGAAATAATATGACGTAAAAGTGTGATGAACATCAGTCATAATGGTTCAAGATTTGTGTGGTGTGCTATTTATCATTTTTCTAACGACGGTGCTACTATTCACTGCTTTTGCTTACATTTTAAAACAGTTTTGAAGTTTTTTATCTGTTTTAAAATCACTCGCTTAAGTTTATAATATAATAGATTGCTGTTGAAAAGGTGTTTTGATTTTAATGGGTTATTCATGTACAATATGTTGGTAATGAATTTAACTTTATAATTGTTTTTGTTTAAAAATTTAGTACCATAAATGTCAAAATAATTAAGTAACATAATCTTTGAATAAAAATAATAAGTTATTTGAAACATCAAAGAAAAGGTTTTATTAGAAAAAAGTTATTATTTTAAATTGGCGACCATAATCACGGTGTAATCATTATTTTTATGTTTTTAAAGTAATTTATTATTCAACATTTGTAAACTGTTTCTATTTTTCGGTTTTATTATTATGTTTTTTAATATAATCATTTCAGCTTTGATATATTTTTTTGCTGGTAATAAATGAATAAAATAAATCAAATTTAGACTAAATACAAAATTTAAAAATAAATGATTAAAATTAGTAAAACATGGTTTATGTACATACGTATATTATAATCCATTATTTAATTTCGTTTAAAATTGTATTTTACACATAGAAAGTAAAACATAATTTTGTGTAATAAAAAGGTAATGAATAATTATGAAAAAAAGTATTTCAAAAATATTTTAATAATTTTTTGCGGACTTAAACTAGTTATTAACTACAACGATGGCCAGTTTGAATTTATTATTTGTCATTTTAGAAATATTTAACTTTTCATGTAGTTATCACATTTGCATTTTTGTTTCCGACTATTATACAGTTTGCTTATATAGAGATGTGTATTGCATTTTATTTAATTTCATCACTTTTTAAAAATTTACTCAGTTTACTAAATTAATAATAATTTTATATAATTATACAATATATATATATATACTACAGTGCGGTAGAAGTAGCTTTTCCAAAAAATCTTTATTTATAAAACAATTAATATATTATATTCATTAAAGCATATAGTCTATTATAATCATTAAAATTAATTTATTAGACAATAATCACAATAATCTATACAAAATTATAGAAGATGCTCAAATGTTAACCATTATAATGTTGACATTTAAAAATTGTTATATAAAAAAGTTTCCCATGACAAAACTTCATTTCCGGTAAAGCTACTTCTGCCGAACACAGTATATATAAACTGTTTTTTTTTAATATATCAATGTCGGTTTCATTCGTATTGAATATCCATTTATATTTAGTATTTTATGTTATTAAATTTTATATATAAGAACTTAAATATTGTAAAATTATTTAGTCAGTAGTATCCTTGTAATGTGCTTCAACTCTGAAATAGATCAATATTTGAGCTTAAAGTTGTAAAAGTTAAACATAGTATATAATAGAATGAATTCTTTTAGAGGATATAAAATGTAATTTAACGTTCAATAACCTAAATTACCAGATTAATGCAAAGTAATTGAATACGTTGACTATAATTATGCCTTTACCAAGAGGTACGCTCTCATGGTAACACTCAACATATTGTTCTATAAGTATATTTCATAGCTGTTTAAAGAATTAATAGTAGGTCCAAGAGGGTGTCTAAATGAAATTAAACAATGTTCCATTACCTAATTCAGTTATTAAACAAAGAATGTAACAATATGACCAAAGGCATATTCAATATCATTTTGAGAACAAATCTAATTAATTATCTTTTTGCATGTCTATATGTTTTAAGTCAGTTTCTATATCTTTACAAAATATTTTAACTTCAGGGTTGGATGACACATCGGCCAATTGGAAATACACTTTATAATACAAGCTTTCGGCCCATGAAATACCCTCATGTAAGTTAGTAGTTTGGATGCACGCCATTAAAATCCTTTTTAATAAAGACTTATTAAAAATGTGAACCGTTAAATTAGTGCATAACTTTTTTAAATAAATGATTGTGTATATATCAATTTAATAATTATAAACTAGATCTTTATACACTTCAGTACACGGATATATACAACTGGCCTTTTGGACATCAATTTAATTAAATTGTGCTTTATAAAAATAAACCTTACAATAAACTGAATAAACCATAATGAAAATCTAAGTTCATAATATTGCATATATTATATTATTGTAATGTAATAAATATGGAAGTCGTAATGCACTAATACGTCACAATAAAAATAGAAATATATGACACATTTTTAAAACAATTAGCGTGCAATAAAAAGGCAGGTAAGTGCTGTAAATATAGTTGTTGTAAAATGAAGTTGTTAAAGAAATCTGTTTTAAAAGGTATTAAGACTTATAGATTATGACTTTAATTTATTTATAATATAATTAATTTTGATTAAGTAATAAGTGGCGTGATGTTATCGATTGTTTCCAGGGGGCAGAACCACTGCCAGAACTAGTCCACAGATCGGCCCTGGATTCTGGCTTCACCACTGGCAATCCGCAAACTGGAAATCGGCCCATTAAACATCCGGTGAGGGTACACAAACAATAACACGCTTAACAATTTGCCTAATTTGTCTCATCGACATATATGTTTTCCAAATCAAATGTGGTCATTTGTAAATTTAACTCTGGCATAGAGATTTGAAATATGTTATCCAGTATCAAGAATTACTGACCGCGTTTGTTTTATACCAATGTTAGTTTATTCACTTTTTAGATGTTACTATTAGACGTTTATGTGGGATTTTCAAATTGAAAATGATTTAATACAACATTATATTTTATTGAAAAGTTGTCATTTTCCAATTTTTGCTGTAATTTAATAAAATATTTTGAATTACTTAATAATAGCAATAAGATTTAAATTTTTAAAAATTATTTAATATTTATATTGTAAATTTTGTATTAATAATTTAGGGTTCGTTTATCTTAGTATAAACCTTAATGTAATTTAAGTAAGCCGACTGGAAATGCATCGATTAAAGTAAAATAGTTTAATCGGTAGTAATTATAATAGTCTTATAATATTATATTGTAGGTACAGAAAAATGCGTATTTGTTTTGTCATATATTAAAAAACAGTATTTATTAAATGCTAGTAGTTTAGTCATATATTAAACAATTGTAAACAATTTATTAGTTTTTAACGAGTGCTATAGGCCCCTATATAAATACATTATTTTAAAACAAGAAAACATGTGAACTAACTCATTAAAATATCCGGTACAATAGCAATCTTATTTTGTAGTGACTGAACTTTATATTTACGTATTTGCATAATAACATTTCACAATATACAATAGCTTAACAGAAAAACTACAATATCAATAGGAGTGTAAACAATTCACCTGCATCTCATGCAATTAAGCTAAAATTATTATACTCTGGTGATACCTCGATACTAAATGATTTAGGAAATTTATAGAAAAATTAATAATGTGGTTTAGTATCTGTAACGTCATTATTTGTTCCTTTTCCTTAAATATATATGTATATTAATTTACGACATTATTAAATACAATATTATAAATGTTGTAATTTTTTAATGGACTCCTCATAATGTCTGCCGTGGGACTTTAATATGGTGTATATATATATGTATATAATACAGTAACGTAATTCTAATAATTACTGATAAAAGTTTCTAAACTGATATTATTAGTCTTGTTATACATTTACAGGTGTATGACCTTGCCAGCAAAATGTCTCCAGCTAAGTTGGAGAAACTTAAGAAAGGAGACCCAGTGGAATACATTAATGCCACTAATCCTAGTTGGGACCCAACGTAAGAATAATATTAACATACTTTTCTATTTTGATATTTGCAAAAGTGATCAAATAAAAAGTGTTCTATTTTAAACGTATCACTTATAATTTTATTTACAATTTTATTGGTCATTTGTAATAATATATATATATATATATTTTAAATAAATTGATTGTTTATTTATTTCAATAGATAACTAAATGAATTAAATCTAAAGTATAATTTATTTACTTTCAATTACGTACAAATTACAAATAATACAAGCATACCAAATTTATATTGATTGTCTAAAAATAGATTAAAGTATTTTTTGATAAATCTAAAAAAACATTATACCAGAACTATAAACCATTATGATATTGATTTAAACATAATTATACTATCTTATTCAATTAATTTTAGTGAAGCCCTTCTTTAACATAATTAAATATTAATTGTGACTATTTATATAAATAAATAAAGTAAATTTACCATTACAATTTTCTAACCATATATTAATAAATATTAAATATATTCTATAAACATAGTTGCAAATAATATAAATTAAATTATAGTTTTGTTAATCATGTAAAACTGTTGGCCATATTGTATAATATATACACGTTATATAATTTGTTATAAATTTGTTTTATTACGCAAATATTAAATATGAGCCTATTTATTTATATTATATATCTTTCGCATTTCATTTTTTATAACATTCTATACAAATTCGATGTATAAAATATATTTTAAATTTCCATTGCATTTGTATTGAATTTGGTGACGTTCAATTATTTCTGAATCATTTTTAACCGATCTGCAATTAGCACTAACATTTCGGTTAAAAAACTTATTAATATTTAAAGCACACGCACTATCAAAATCATGTCTGATAGACTATAAAGTAAAGTACTAAACAAATTTAAAATACTTTATCCCTTGTTTTGAGAGTTTCTTAGTTGTTGTTATTGTAATTTTAACTAAATAAATTATTTGACCATACTCTCGGGCTTTATAAAATTCCTAATAAAATGTTCTAAGTGAATGTATTCAGAGATGTTGAAATACAAATTGTCGCAAACATAGTTATGTATATTAAAATGATTCACAACACAGGCCAAAGTTGGATCAGTATTTTGTTAAAGAAAAATGATAAATTTTGAAAATATATTACAAAAGGTGAGCACATAATACGTAATAGTATTGACTTAATTGGCGTAATTTAGTTGTCTACAATATGACACAAATGTTATTCTTTTGGTATTAACGAAACCATTTGTATATGAAAATAGTATAGAATTTTTTTAAAAAATAATAATCATTTAATATTGTAATTACATTTATGCGTTGTACACTATTTGACTAATTAAAATGAGAAAAACCACCAGTGGGTCTTATTCGTCGTCACATACAATTAAAAAAGCAATAATTAGTAACGTTAATAACAATTTATTTGATTATTATCGGTAGGGAACAAAATAAAATATATCTTAAACTTATTCAACCCTTGCAAATTCTTAAATATAGAAGAGTCTCTGAACTAACCCCCCTCCCTCACTCACGTCCCGAACCTTTCAGTGCATTGTCACTGGAAGGTGAACATCAAAATGCCACTCACTTAGGCTTCCACAAGGAGGTATCTTATGATTTAACTCATAGTGTATTTCTCTTTCCTCTCCATCGCATTTCGAGTAACAGTTTTACATTTATAGGGTCGCATGGCTATTATAACAATATCAACCATGCATGGTTCCATAGTGTAAATATAAAAAGGCAGAGATGTGCGCGCGTCAAAAAACGAAATCTATGCATGTTTCAATTAGGTATTAATGTTAGACTCGAGCCCTCGCTCTCATCACTCTCATAAATGTGCCGTCCATTTATCCTCTTATGACCCGGCCGGCCGTGTCTTCCAGTGTATACAAAGGTCAGTACCAGCCACCTTTGAGCATCAACAATGAACGGCTGGACACGACCGGAGCAGTTCCTGGGGACAGTGGATTCACGAACAATATGCTCAGTTGGCCGGCGTGGATAAGGGATGCTCCGGACCGATTTGTTACTCACACAATGACTGCAGTGAGTAGCTGACTAATAAAAAATTCTTCTAACATTTTGGACAGTGTTCAGACACCTTTGACCCGAATGTTTCTAAATGCTATAGTGAATTTATTAATATCTGATCACCATGAATACGATTTTAAAGAAGTATTTTTTTATCCTTTAATTTTTTTTGGAAAGTTCAATAATGCCAATAGCTAATTATATTTATTCAGAATTTGTAATATTTTGCATACTAATCTTTAAAATCAATATATACTATATAGACAACGAGATCTCTGAAATTGTTAGTCATATTATATTGTTTCCATACTCATATTTTAAAACTATGGTTTAATATACATGATAAGAATTCCAAAAACCGCTAATTGTAAATGTTTAATTTTTTTTGAATTCGATTCCATAATCATGGATATAACTAGTAAACACAAGCTTTTAAGTAGCGATATGTGGTAAGTTGCGATATTGTAAGTAACAAATGAAGTTAATAAAATGTATATGATATTTGAACCATTTCTTAATATTTGCGAAAGGTAAACCATTCCTATCACTTACTAAAACCATATATATCTCTTTATTTTGAACCGGATCGCAGTTCCACGATCCTACATCAGTAAATATCGATCGTCAAGGTCACCTTGGCTTCGATGTGGAACCGATCTGTCCTGACGGATTCAGCAAGTCAACCATGCTCAGCAAAATTGAGCCGCAAGTGGATTCATTCAAGATGCTTCGCAGACTCAATCCTTACCAAGCAAGGTTGGTTGTTAGACTTGACTAAAATATTTTAATATCTAATACACTATAGAGGGGGGAACATGATTAAATATGTTGATGCACAATATTGATACTGATACCTTTCTGATGACGAAGATTGTGCGATTATATTTCTTAAAAAGTAAACTTTTCGGTTTTGTCGACTATACTTATTTTATTTCATTGAATTGATAGATATGTTTTAATTTTCTAGAATATTATATATATATATACATATATAGAATTGAATAGTTTAATTGTTTAGGAGAACTGAAAAAGTACTAATTATTTAATGTAATGGAAATAGCTTTTTGAATTATTGCTATTCAAATTATTGCATTAGTAGGTAGTGAATTTTTTAACAAGGTATACTAAATGGAAAATTAATATTTTTACTTTTAAAAATCGGTATGTAGTTTTTTCCTCGTGCAGCGATTATATTAGAATGAATTGAAATTTAAAGGAAAATTTTATAAAAATGAAACATATTTTCAAGTAAATTATTTGAAGAATTCAATAAAACGAAATCTGCATAAAAGTACTCAACAACACCTTGTATTGATTTCTGGTCTATGATAGAAATCTATTAATTTTATAAAGACTAAAATGAAACATAATATTGTTACGCAATAACCATAATTTAGTAATCGTGAAAACTGTCCGGCATACCTACTGGAAACTGGAAAATTCAACAACTTAAAATATTTGAATTATAGCATATTTAAATCTTTTTCATACAACGTTGTTAGTTAGCATTTAATATTATCACAGATATTAAATACATTGTCCTAAATAAAAATCAGATTAACATTTTATAAATATAATTTATACGAATTTTCTAACCGTCAATATTATTATTATTAAAATACAAGTTAATTGTGGACATAATATAAATGTAACATTTCTGATAAGTGTGTTACGATAATTAATATATGTGCAATCAGTAAGTTAATGTGTATATATATAATGCGATCCGACAATTCAGTTTTTGTTTTCTTTTTAAATTATTTATTAAATATATATAATATATAGATATTAATTATTAAATATTTATCAATTATATTGATGCTACAAAAAGAATTATCGTTTTCTTAAATAGAAAAAATTGCGCATAAAAATAGCATTAAAATAGATTAAAATGGCGTGTATTAGGTCACGTTCTCAAACACATGTTCTTGACATTTAAACGAATTGATATAAATAATAATGTTGTTGGCGTCTTAGGCTGCGTATCGTTTCGTCTTTTCCCGATTCGTCATCTCATTGTTCCTATTTTTTTCTATTACGTAATCAAGAAAAGTGTAACGCGGTACCAGTTTGTCTTATACAACAGTTGCGTTTCGTCTTACATTGATCAATAAAATCAACTGAGTAGATGTCATGTAATCTGTAGGTAATTGTAATCGAAGTATAAATATCGGAACATTGTGTATAGTATCTAAAGCACAAACATGGAATTTATTAAATCTAATCGTTGATGCGACATATTATGTTTAGAAGGTTACCAATTGCATTTGAATTATAAAAAATATGGTAAGAATATTTTTTTATTTTTTTTATTTTTTATTTATCAAAGACTTTCATGCATTTTAATTTTAATGTTAATGTAAGACTAAACGGGAAATAATATGACAGATAAGGGAAAAGACAAAAAGGGAAAAGCCAAAAAGGGAAAAGACAAAAAGGAAAAAGACGAAAGGGGAAAAGACGAAAAGGGATGACACCGCGTCTTAAGCTCCCGGACACGATGTACTAACATGGCATCAGTACAACAAGGAGGATGGAAATACGCACTGCACTGCAGTTGTTTCAATGAGCTGCAGTTCGAGAAGTATTCCACTGAATAATCCGCAATTATAACACATGAGTAATATGGAAATATTCGATATTTAAAAATATGATGTTGTATTTTAACGTTATAGTGACGTCATAATTTGATCAAAAATACCAATTCTATCGTATTTTGATAATAATATTTTGATGATATCTATTGATAAAATTTAGTGATAAAAAACACTTTTATCATCAAGTTAGTTTGATTCTGATAATATTTAACCTACTGTACATAACTTTTAACATTTCAAAAAGCAAATTTTATTAAAAATATAGTCTGTTGTGAATATTGCATTATTTTGCAATCACTTTGGAGTTTTACACTTAAAATATCTTTAATATATATATATATATATTTATTTTCATTGCAATTATATAATATTAATATTTATGTTTAATATGAATTAACACTTTTCTAGTATCTAAAATGCTAACTGTTGATACAAATTTAGCAAAAAAATTATTTCACAACATTCTTTGTAAATTAATATTAAGGGTAATGTAATGATAATATACGTATTTTGTTTTGGTCCTGCTGACAAAAATATTTGGAAACAATCAAAACATTTTTTTCTTGATATAAAAACGAAGTCATGACACAAGGGCTACTAACCTGAACATTTCTGAAAATATTTATAATCAATACATGGCTAATCAGATTGTAAAATAAATTGTATTTAGTTATTGCCTATGTCTTTGGTTTTCCGTTTTACTTATCGTTAATGCTAATTTTTGTTTCTCTTACAGGAGTATCAATGCTCGCGAGTATGTTACAACTGCCCCAACCAAGAATATGGTCTTTTCTTATTAACCACGCCGATTTATAGATACACCTTTACGCGTTGTATATTTCCTGAAAGAAATAGTCGATATTTACGAAATTCACACTTTAATTTCCCTTCAAAACGTGGTTATATATTTGAAAATCAATAACCGTACTTTATTTCAGACTAAACAAGAGACCTTTAACTATACTGTGGCACAGTATGATGTTATTCAGTAAATTGAAATCTTGTTTGCTCTATTTGCTTTTTATATTACTTATATAAATATTTACTTGAATAATACTTTATAATATATGTACTATATCTGTAGTTACATGTAATGATATTATCAAGAATTTTTTCTTTCTTCATTTGTTTATTACTTACCTATAGTAAATCTGTTAAAGATGTATTTCTATCCTTAATTATAAAAAAAAAGTATATTTATTTTTCTAAATACACTTATCCAAAGAAATTGTAGCTGTAATGGAGTTATCCTAAAAAATAGTACAAGTGGTACAGAAGGCTCATTATTTATTAAAATGTGCTGTTGTTTAAAAAGCAAACATAAAAAAGTCGACGTTTTGGAAACTATGACCATGTTTTACTGATTCGGCTAAAATAGTATGTAGTAACTGAATATAAGAGAATATATTACATCATAGAATAAAATATTATTTAATAATGAAGTCACGCTGTAGCAGTTAATATTAAAAATAAATGATCTGCATTTTGCTTTCCGTTTTAAAACTATAATTTTTAATCGAAAAATATTTGTTTTTATTCAAACTTTGATGTAAAATATATTACTGAAATTAATACATATTTATTATTCATGGGGTCGTAATCTTAAGCGGTCTTAGTCTTAAGCTCTAACTTATATTTTCTATGTATAACTGTTGAACAAAAATATAGCCATGTTTAAAGTATGAGCAGTTATCATTATTTAAAATTATTATAATAAATAATTATGATTTAGACAACTTCTGCTTTAGACCTCCATACTTCTAAAACTGTAACAATAAGATATACACAACCATCCTATAAAAGTTCGCAGTGTTATTTTATTTTGTGTTATTTTACATCAATGCATATCTTGATAAAAATGTTTTTTTGGTTAAACTAGTAAAAAACATTGTCGGTTCTCAAAAACACTTGTAAATAAACTACCGCTACAATAACAGAGTGAGCCTTCATTACCATTTAATATTTATGAGTGACATATAAGTACTACACTTTACAGACATCTGAACAAATAAATATGGTTGCCGATGTACACGATAGATATATACCATTAATAACAAAAATTTTTAACGCTGCTTTTTATTATCTGAACTAACATTTAGTCCTGTTTATAAAAATGTATTTCAGTAAAATATGTCGATATTCCGAAGTTTTACATTGACATAAACATTTAAAGTTCAACAATAACGGAATACTAACTGTCACTATATAGGCCTATTTGATCTTATCTTTTAATAGAATGGGTATATTAAGTAAAAAAACATGTAATTGTAAACTATTTTTAATTAGTTGACTTTGTGTTTCGTCTGTACGATCAGCTATTTTAATATTCTCTTTTAAAGATTGTGTCATATTTTGGCGAATAATACAATTGTTGCGACTTATTGGTTAGTTAAACATCTGCCACTTCGTTGCTAATATGTTTCACATTTCAAAATATTAGAAATATAGGCTTGTATTATTTCAATTTAATTTTATATTTTAAAAGTTTAAAAAAAATTGTTTCTGGCTGTCTGCTATATATAATTTGTATAGCAATACTTACTTGTTCACAATACATATTTTGTTTGTACTTTTTTGTAATATTTGTAAAATAGCAATATAAAAAACAGTTTCAATTATATCGAGTTTGATGTTTTACTTTTTACCGTTTTAAATTATTTTGTTAGATTATATTTACATTTATAATTATAAACAAAATAAAATCTTGAATTATGAGTTGAACTAAATAATATAAAAACACTAAACTTAGCACTTCGTTCGTGTTTATATAAAATTATTTTAATTTATTTTTTGAAAATTTTATAAATCGTACGAATTCCAAAAAAGTAAAAAGCAATACCGTATTCTAATATTGTGTATTTCTAAAATACGTAATACATATAATAATTCGTAATAATATAAAAATAGATTAGTTTAGCGGCATTAAAATATAATAAGCGTAAATATTTTTATGGTACATTAAATTACTGCTTGCTTCTATTATAGCTTCTACTCGTGTACTCAATATAAACATACTTATCATAGTCAAGAATATTATAAATGGTACACAATCAGCATTGTCAAAAATATTATTCACTTTTATTATACTCATTCTATTGGTTTATCTCACAACGAGTTATTTACCATCTATACAACATGCCCGTAACCAGAATTTCAAACTAACGAGGTGGCACTGTTTTTTTTCGCCTTTTTATAAAAAACAATAGAGCATTATTGTTATGCATAATTTTTTACCAAATAGCGACGAGGCAGTTGTCTTGGCTTCCTCATTTTTATATATCAAAAAGCAGTGAGATTCCAGAAACAGACAGGCAAATTATGATTATTGTTTTATTTGGTAAAATAATGATTAAACAAAACTTAAAACAACAGTAACATTGTATATTATTAGTATCGTAAGAGTTGTTGTATTACAGGTGTTCGTTTGCTTCGGCGCAAAGCAATTGTTTTCTGACTATCAACTTGCACAGCACTGGCTAATAA
>JAUZND010017218.1:0-26823 GCA_034780555.1 Coelogynopora nodosa | reverse complement strand
GTATATCAAACAAATAGTATATCAAACAAGTAGTATATTAAACAAGTAGTATATCAAACAAGTAGTATATCAAACAAATAGTATATCAAACAAATAGTATATCAAACAAGTAGTATATTAAACAAGTAGTATATCAAACAAGTAGTATATCAAACAAGTAGTATATTAAACAAGTAGTATATCAAACAAATAGTATATCAAACAAATAGTATATCAAACAAATTGTATATCAAACAAATAGTATATTAAACAAATAGTATATCAAACAAGTAGTATATTAAACAAGTAGTATATCAAACAAATAGTATATCAAACAAATTGTATATCAAACAAGTAATATATGAAACCAGCATTCTATCAAAAAGGTAGTATATCAAACTGGAAATATATCAAATAAGTATTCTATACTAAGGGCCATGGCCCCTTGGATCCGCCTATATTTTATTAGTGAATTTTCATGTGAGTAAAATAAAATATGTTTTTGAATATTTAGTTGAAGTTTTAAAGAATTCATTACTTATAGCAATGAAATAATTTACTGCTATTACTAAATAAAACAATAAATATTTACAATATATATATTATTATTATTAAAATTTATTTGTAAACTTTAAATTTATTTTATTTTAAAATAATATTTAACAAGTTATATAAGATAAGGATACAACGATACGTTTTAATATAATAGAACACACATAGAGAATGATGCACTATAACAGTAGCATCAACAGCTGGAATTAGATTGATGATCGTATATTCTGTGAAGATCAATATTTGACAAGACTGAACATATTTAATACAACGGTCTGAATAAAAGACGCTGTGATTTAGTTATTAAACTTTTTATTTTATTATATCACACAATTATAAGTTATTTTTTATTGATGTCACTAATTTCGTAGTAATTGTTTTCCATTTTTATCAATGCATCAATTTTATTAAATGTTTATATTTTGAATTGTAATTAATTTTATCGAGAAAAATTGATAGCGAAAGTGGTTTACTAACAAAGCGCAAATTATTCATTTCTACACTTATTTGTACATTTATTTATTTATTTTACATACATACACACAATTTAGTACACATAATTATGCACATATTCTTTGCACAATACCAATAATTTATGTGTCAAGGAACCAAGAATTTAAACGATAATTGTAAATGAAACGGCGCATTGTGACATCAGTAGGCAGTAGACACTTCTAAGAATCATATGAACGGTACTTCATAGTCTGATCATAGTTCTCTCGTGATATCAAACGGATACTACTTGACCATACTACTTGACTGATAAGCTGAAAAGTCTTAAATGACAGGGATAAGTCGGTCTTCTCAACTATTAATCAATGCCACATCTGCTAACGAAAAATAAACTGTTTAATAAAACGAGTAATTTCAATACTATATTTATGACTTTTATTATTTAATCAGGGTACATTACCATTAGTAAGATATTATAATAAAATATTAAAATATCTTTTTTAAGAATCTTTATTTTTAAAAGGTAATGGCATTATTTCCCACGGAAAATAAACATAATTAAAAAAACTGTATTTAAACCGCATTTAATATTTAGTTGTGTTTTAAATACATTTATAAACAGTTAAAAATTGTTAATATATTGTTAATTTTTTCATTCAATTAATTTGTGTTTATTTTAGTGTTGTTCAAACTTACAAAAGACATCACATCACAAACTCCGATGACTTCTATAAAGGATACGCTGGCCGCATATTTTGCATGTGGGATTTTAACTTACGATCCTCCAGAAGTGCAAGAATCAAGAGCAAAACAATATATTACGAGATTGATGTAACTATACAAACACGTATTTCAGAGTAGGATTGGGGAAAGCATGAAGCATTTTGGTTAAACAATTAAAATTGTATACATAATAAATATTTAAGATTATTTTTTTTATTTACTATACTTTATATTATAGTTATACATTTTGACGTTTTCTTCAATTATTATATTTGTATTCAATTGTTTAATTGTGTAATTATCACTTAAATTGCTGAAATCGATTTTAATTTAAAATTTAAAAATCACATTTTCTAACGATATTGATTGTATTAAGTCCCAAACACTACGACTGTTTAACCGGTTTATTTAGTAAATTTATTGAATATACTAATTAAAGAAATACTGGAAAGCGGTTTTTGTTACTTAAAAATAAGCTTTCCAGTATTTCTTTAATTAGTATGTGAGTCAATCGGTTTCATTACAATCATCAATTCTTTTGTATTTTACAATTAAAATGGGGAAAATACAATTTAAAGATAATATTTGGATATTATTCTTCTTTACGATTCTTTATCAAAATTACGCTTTCCGTTATCTATGTCGCACAGAATAAATGCGGTCAAAGCTTTAATAATTTATTTGTAGCGCTATAATGATTTTAAAGTGATTTTAATAAAATTGCTAATTTATACTCTAGATAGATATAAAACTAATATATTGAAAGTATAGAAAAAAATAATAATCATCTTTTTTAAATTTTATCATCATTAAAATGTTATGCAATATTTTTTCAAAAAAATTATTAACTTTAAAGCGCTTTGAAAAATTTTTGATATCGTGAGTAGTATCATATGTATTCTACACACTATGATGTAAATGGTAACACGTTTTCTGGATATTTATTTGTTCCAGATGTTTTACGGCCTATCGTTAGTAGTAGTTACTATCGAGCAGTGCAATACTATTGCTTTCTAATCATGATAAATCATATACAGTTGAAAATTACTTTGTATATATCGCTAACTATGTTGTCAAATTTGTTTTATTGGCTGGGATTTATTTCAACTTCAGAATGTGAATAACAGGCTTCAGGATGATGTCAAGATGAGTCGATCCCAATATGTCTGTTTCTTCTTGCTCAATGTCTTCATTACTTTGCTCAACTTTGCTCTGGCTGCCGCAGCTTGCTTCGGCCTTTATGTATTTGCCATTCAGATGTCATCTCGTGTAAGCAATTCTATTTTGTTGTAGAATGTTCGTGTTGTATTTTATGAGTGACCGTGGCTCAGTGGTTGAGGGTTCTACTCACTATTCAGAGTTCGTGGGTTCGAATCCCAATCAAAACATATATTGTAAGAGTCATTGGTGAAATGGGGCTTGAATTAGGGGCCTTGAGGCGTCTCTGAGTGTTTAATTAAACAGATTCAACGTTAAATAGGTACATGATTAATATTGGATTCATATATATTGAAAAATACAGAATTTTTATAACAATAATAATTATGACACACGTTTTAAATAATTATTAAATATGTTTTTGGTGAATATTTTTATCTTTTTGACCGTTTATTATGCTTTTTAATTACGACCTATGGGGTGTTTTGAATTTGGTCATTGAAGGAGCATTCAACAATCTTTGAATGTTAACTTATTTTAAATTTAATTTAAAATTAACATAAATTTATGTTTTATTTAAATTTAATTGCGATTGAAATAAAAATATAAAAATATTCGAATTATATCACCTCCATTTAAGTACTAAATGTTTTTTAAAAAACCGCTAGAAGTATAACGGTTTAAAAAGGAATTCAAATGTAAACTCAACTATTTCACATTATTATTACTATTTCATTATGATATTTTTTAACTTCCATCCTGGATATTAAATAATAAGATATTGGTTGGCTAATTTCAGTCTTTAATTTTCAAATATTATTTAATTTTTTGACAATAATGTTATCTGTAAAACTTATTATTAAGATTAAATGAAGGATATCTTTTTTATTTAAATATTTTTTAAGCAATTTTAATAGTTCATTTACTTTTTTAAGGTAGTAATAATTCACAACCATTCATTCTGCATACTTAATACATAGATTAAATATCAATTTGCATGATTTCAATTAGACCTATAAGAAATTGTTTTACATATTTTCTATTGTACAATCAACTAACGCAAATTGTGAAAAGTGCTTTTGACTAAAGGTGCATTATCGCAAAATATCGTGCAATAAAATACAATACACTACATATTTTCATCTCCATGGTTTTAGAGATAGAGATTAAACAAATAGAGATTACGACTTTTATTTGCAGAATGAAGCATATATTATACTATTGAATTATATTTTTGTGAGAATAAATAAATGTTGTGTTCCACTCTTACGTCACACGATCGGGACAATTGCACCGAGTAGATATTAAATACTCCCATAGTTAGGTGATGAAAGATACTAAAAGGTACTAAACACGACTAAAAGTACAGAAATTAAATCGTGTAATCAGAAGAAGTTTTTTTACAAACAGCGTTGATTGTACCACCTATAACACGCTAGCTAATGTGTTGCACAGCTATTTACCAATCTTTATAACATTAAATAGCATTCTTTCAATACTTTTTAAAAGTTTTCATTTTACCAAATATTGAATTTAATATCGCGATCGAGGTTTTTTAACCCGCGACTTGCCTTGTAAACACCAAACAAAACTAGATTTGTAGAGAGTTTTCGGCCATAGTCGCAGTAAAAATTACTTCCAACTGGCTTTCATTACCTAACTCACAGTGAACAACATGAAAACTATTAATACCATAAAAATAATGCTTTTTATAAAATGACCACGTATCTAACTGCACTACATTTTATTACTTTCGTGATTTGTATATTTGTATTTATATTTATTATTATTTAAACAAATTATATTAAAACAGTATATTAAATAAATTATATAAAACATTCCTTAAAGGTAATAAATATTTATTAATCAAAACATTCTAAATTCTCCAATCTTTCCAGCAGTATCTGGAATAAATAACAATGTATCGGTGGCCGGTCTATTTTACACTTCACTTTGAGCAATTATGTGTGTACCTATTTCAGAGCGGGGACAACATGACAATCTTGGTGCCTTTCTTTGCCACGATTATTGTTCTTCTTCTTCCAAAGCTATTTCACATGTTCTCCTATTTCTCTCGATACAAAAGTGAGAAAGTGAATGTTTATCTGTCAATGGCAAGGTGAATATAGACGGTATAGTATCGATCTGTTTTGCTGATACTATCTCGTATATTGTGTCCAAGCTAAACGGTGTAGTATCGATCGGTTTTGCTGATTCTATCTCGTATATTGTGTCCAAGCTAGACGGTATAGTATCGATCGGTTTTGCTGATTCTATCTCGTATATTGTGTCCAAGCTAAACGGTATATAGTATCGATCGGTTTTGCTGATTCTATCTCGTATATTGTGTCCAATAAAGACGGTATAGTATCGATCGGTTTTGCTGATTCTATCTCGTATATTGTGTCCAAGCTAGAAAACTTGTATTTTTAAAATGATCACTATATTATGTATATTCCAAATTTCAAAGATAATAAATAAGCCAATTTCAAGCACTAGTATAAGAAGTAAAATGTTGTAAAATATGATGCAAGTTCCTTATTTAAATTGAAAAAATGTTCCCCATTTAAATATAACTTTTGTTAAAATAAAAGACTCCAAGAAAACTCATAAAATTATTTAAAGTGAGAAATGGAGAAAATTTATATTTTACTTGCTTCGCTTTCTTATTTGATTTTATTTATTAATCGGCATGTATTTAATATTAAATAAAATATAACTTATAAAATGAATAATTCATATATATATTTGTTTGTGATATAAAATAATATAGAAAAGTGTTAATGAAAAAATAAGACATTATCATTACTAAACCATTTAAAAAATTTAAAACTAAAAATCGTTAATGCTTTTTTATGAATTAATTTTAATAGTTTTAAATAAATAGTATTTTGTATTCAAATTTTTGTACCTCTTTTAAAATATTGGTTTCACTTGTTCAAACTGTTTTCTGCGTTATTTATTAATCTTATTATATCTTGTAATAATATTAAGGATCTGTTTATCACTTCGCGGCTTGTGACGTTTTATTATAATTTTGAAATTATATGCTAACACTTCTAAATTGTTTATTTTCACTTTTTTCAAATATTTTATTGGGCTGTCTGTTCTGGTTATAATTCTAGTCTGTTAATGCTGAAAATCGGGGTACTGCTAGTTCTTACGATCCATTGGTTGCAGCTTCTCATTTGTACCACACCGTACCGGACTCAAGAAGAGGAACAAAACGGCACGGTCACCTGCCCTTCTGCATTTGTGAGTTATTCTGACTTTATTGATCGGTTACACATGCCCTGATTATCTCAATTATGTTTTCATTATTGTTATTAGCGTTTCATTGGTTGGTACAATTTTTGTATTTAAATATCGAAAATTGTAAATTGTGGACAAATCAATAAATCTATTACTGTAGAAATTTGATTTGTCATGATCTTCATTTGAGTTGATTTTCATCTCATTTTATAACATTGATGAAGTGGCTTATAATGAAATAGTTTGCGAATATCCTGTGCGAAGATAAAAAATTATTTTGAGCTGTGAATTCTATATTTGTCTTTATGCATTTTTTTTAATTAATTGACTGTACCAATATATTTTAATTTAGAACATAATATGTGTGTTACAGGTACACCATATTCTTTCAAAGTTACCTGTATCAATGTGCTATATACCGTAATATACAATATATGCACATTAAACTTTAACTTGGTTGCAAATATTGTGGTTAAATCGGTGTGAACGTTGTACACCTATCATAAACAAACGCGGGCGGGTCACACTCTACTATTAGTATAGGACATATTATTTATCATATCAATATGACAAGTTTGGGTTGCACAATACCGTTTATTTTGACATTTTGCTTCAGTTCATAGAGCATGTTTACTGTTACTTTGGCACACACTGCATGAATGCATACTACATTGTACTACATTGCTGCTCGACATCAAAATACACCAAAATGGTGGAAATCGTTGAAACAAACGTATCATTATACAAAAAGTCATACATAGAAAAGATATATTGAAACATGGAGTTTATAAGTGGGCTAAAACTATGCTATGTTATTTGATTATTTTTATTGGAAATAAATACTTTAATTCCATATAGTAATTTAATAATATAATCAAACTGTATTATAGTCAAAACACAATACAATTTATATTTTTACATATATAGTTTAATTCATTTTTAGTGCTTCCATATTCTTAGCATTATTATTATTATATTTCTACCCATAATTTTTCTCGCATTAAATTTTTTATTAATTGAAATGGCATTTTAAATACTGATTCAAATATTAGTTTATATATTTGTTAGAAGTATACAATAAGTTAGCATGATTATCGCATATAACTTTACCTCTTGGTAGAAATCTTTTCTTGTTAATTAATGTTGTGTTCGATAATTTCACTCATTGATTAGTTCAAATGATGCACGTGTTTCATGAATATTTTGCTTTTCAGGGAAATATTGTTGTCCCTGAAGATAGTGCGTTATTAACGGTGAGAATATGTCATTTTAAGTTTCGAAAATACAAATAGTATTCTTTTTATAATCATTTTTTAATAAATAGATTCTTTCCGGCTACCTATCTGTTTGTATTATAACTTTTCACCACCATTAAAAAATGATAACTATAATATAATGATGAAATCACTTAGAAGGTTATATCAAGAAAAAGCTCGAGATTTGAATTTTTTCTTAAAACTGGAAAATATATGGTTAGAGCTACGGGCCGGATTATATCAATGTTGAAATTCAAAATTTTTAATATTATACTTCCCTAAATTAATATTGTAATTTTCAAAGAACAAGATTACAGTGATAGTCGAAAATAGCATTTTTATTGATTATAAATGGAGTTATTCATTATAAATGGAGTTATTGATTATAAATAGAGTTATTGATTATAAATAGAGTTATTGATTATTAATAGAGTTATTGATTATAAATAGAGTTATTGATTATAAATAGAGTAATTGATTATAAATAGAGTTATTGATTATAAATAGAGTTATTGATTATAAATAGAGTTATTGATTATAAATAGAGTTATTGATACCAGGAAAACTGAAAACAATTAATTATATTATTTTCAAATGGGTGTAACTATGAAACTTTTTATGATGTTTTTAAACTTTCTGACAAAATAAATAGTACACGTATTTTATAATTCGGATAGTTTTAAAAATGTTAGGCCTAATAAAATTAATATGATATATAATATTTATATATCTATATATTTATATATGATAAATAATACTCGACGTATGAAAAACTCCTCAAGTATAATATGAACGTAGAGTTATTATTGTAATATAAGTTTACCTACTTTATTTCACTTTTTACTTTTATACTGTTTACTTTACTTTACCTTACCTTACTTTATAAGTAGTATATAATTTTTTAGAAGTAAATTTATTTTAAACTTATTTTTTCCCGGTTACATGTGTTTTTATTCTATCAATCTTACTGATATTTAAATGTATGGTAGCATAGATATTTATATACCCATTTCCAGTGCATTTTTAAAATTTATTTTACTATTAATTATAATGCATAATTAAGTATATTTCCATTATTAAAGTGTTGGGAAACTTGGCTTGGTCAAAAATTCTTCTGTCTTGCTGTTCTCAATTTCTTTACAACCGTCATCATCTGGTTCTCCAGATATGGGATCATATGGTGAGTCTGTTGTGTAGACACAGAAAGTCCAAAATGTTTGATTATTCTATTTGCTTATATTGGTTCATATGTCGACTTATGTGGTTCATATTGATTCATATGTTGACTTAAATTATTCATATTGGTTCATACATCGACTTATGTGGTTCATATTGGTTCGTATGTCAACTTATGTGGTTCATATTGATTCATATGTCGACTTATGCGGTTCATATTGGTTCATATGTCGACTTATGTGGTTCATATTGGTTCATATGTCGACTTATGTTGTTTATATTGGTTCGTATGTCAACTTATATGGTTCATATTGGTTCATATGTCGACTTATATGGTTCATATTGATTCATATGTCGACTTATGTGGTTCATATTAGTTCATATGTCGACTACTGTGATTCATATGTCGACTTATGTGGTTCATATGTCAACTTATGTAGTTCATATGTCGACTTATGTAGTTCATATGTCGACTTATGTGGTTTATATTGGTTCATATTTCAACTTATATGGTTCATATGTCGACTTATGTGGTTCATATGTCGACTTATATTGTTCATATTGGTTCATATGTCGACTTATGTTGTTCATATTGGTTCATATATCGACCGACTTATATGGTTCATATTGGTTCACAATATGTCGACTTATATGTTTCATATTGGTTCATATATCGACCGACTTATATGGTTCATATTGGTTCACAATATGTCGACTTATATGTTTCATGTTGGTTCACAATATTATGTCGACTCTTCAAATAGTTTAATTTACGTTTAATAAAAAGATATTTATGATATAAATATGATTTCATTTTAAAACTATATGTTACACCTTTCCTGTCTTCATTTCGATTCACTGCGATTCGTTCACAGGAATAATAGTTCATAATGTTCTGGTTTTTCTTTAAATATCACGAAATATCCTTAAAAAAAGTACATCTTCCTTGTATACTTTTATATATTGGCAGGTGTCTACACAAATTGTCGAGAGGGTATTTCAATCGTCCAGAATTCGAAATAGCAGATCATGGTCTTCATATCATCTATTCGCAAATGATTTGTTGGTACGCGGTTTTAAAAAATATATATAATATTTATGTAGCTCACTTACTGTTCTTATGATGCTTGATATACGCCAGTGCATCTCATGAACATTCTAGTATTTAAATCAAAGTTTGATAATTGTATCTTTTAATGTTGACAACATTGGTCACTATTTCTTTTAGTGTACCTTTCGTCAGCTCGTAGTTGTGCAAAACCTATTCATGTACCTTTCGATAGCTTATAGTTGTACAAAACCTCTTCATGTACCTTTCGACAGCTCACAGTTGTACATAACCTTTTCATGTACCTTTTGGCAGTATGTTAATTTAACACCTCTTTTTTGTAGCAATAATAAGCATCATATTATAAAAGTAGTCAATGAACTAAAACCTTTTATAACCACAGTGAACCGAAAACGTAATTTAAGAGAATTAAGACAATTTTAATTACTGTAATTGGTACAGATATGTATTAAATTTTTACAATTTTATTATTTTATATTTTAAAATGTATCAACATCATTGTAGTTATTTCTTTACAAAACTGTTGTCGTTTGTTGTTCTTAGGTTCAATAAATATTTATTGAGCAATATTAAAATTAATTTAAAACAAAATTTGATAAATAATAATAATATATCTATAATTTTATTATATGAACTTTGTTATAATTCCTTTCATAATATTTTTTTAAATGGAAACGTGTTCTTTGTTTTCAGGCTTGGTTTCTTTTTCTGTCCAATTCTGCCATTCATCACGCTGATCGTACTGCTCCTGTTTTTCTTCCTTTGTGCGGTAAGAGAATCAGTTCATGTATAACACACACAAACATATATATATTATAATGTATAGACACAAACAAACAATATGATTTTATTCTTTATATTCTACATATTATAGCCCTACTAACTAAATTTATTATCAATCACATATTAATAATGTATCTAAATTGTTGAATTATGCGCATTAATTTCATAATTATTGCTTATTATACTTATTATTATAAAACATTCAGTTCTACAAATGGCAATATTAAAATGAGAATTTTCTTAAATATTAATTTTTTATTGATTAAATTGAAGTTTATTTTAGAACTCGATTTCGTTGAAAATAATCATTTTTTTCTCATAATTATGACTGTAATACATTTTTTACGTGTTGAACTTCCTGTAATGATTAATAATATTGCGCAATTTTTGTTGAAAACAGTAATGAGACCTACTAAGAGTGATGTTGCTATAACACTCCTATTTTTCAATAACTTTCAAAATTTGCTTCTATGTAAAAACTATAGATTATGTGGTATTGTGAATCTATTTTAAAATTACACCTTAATCGTTTGTTTTATGTGTTATATCTTAGTAAACATCAGTCAAATTATGCTTTATATGTCTTTCTAAAATATGATGTCGATTTCAGATGTTGCAAAAGGAGACTTACTTTATTGTTGTATAGTTTATTATATAAATAAGTGATTTTATGATTTTATGATTCTATATTCAATTTTGCTAATATTTGATGTTAAACTATCCATGCATCTGTCAATTGGGCGACATTTCTTCTAATATTGGCAATATTGTTAGATGACAAAATATTTGTATAAATATAGTTGCATTTAATTTTATATTATTTGGTGTGACATATTAATTTTTCCAGTCGCGTTAAATTATATATATGGCTTTATTAATGTTATTTTTTATATACTTAATTTATTTTATCGTAACTAGTTTTATTATTTCACATTGTTTTGCCAAGAACGTATATTGCAATGATTCGTATTTCTATGATACTATTTGATCAAGTGTTACGCAGATACAATTGGATCATTTAAAAAAAGTTCTTCTAAATTATTTTTAGGTGATATAATTTATTATACAATGGTTTAGATAAAGTTAATTTGATTATTTAAATCACTCTATTTAATAGAACTCAATATTGTAATATTTACTCGTGATTAGCTAATAATCACTTCTTTATTATATGTTTATATAATTTAGTTGTCGAAATTATCTTTTATTGATGTGATATATTTTAATGAATTATATAATATTAAATGTCAGGGTGTACTTGAATGTTAAAAATTATGAGATGTGTATAAATAATAT
Organism: Coelogynopora nodosa; assembly: GCA_034780555.1. Taxonomy (NCBI): domain Eukaryota; kingdom Metazoa; phylum Platyhelminthes; order Proseriata; family Coelogynoporidae; genus Coelogynopora; species Coelogynopora nodosa. The sequence continues at coordinate 15,126 of JAUZND010017218.1, read as the reverse complement.
GTACAATGTCTAAAAGTTTATAAAATATATATTAATCAGTATACTATTCAACGAAATACATTGTGAACTATCTTAACGGTCATTTCAAACAGGGGGAAAAAGGGAAAATATACTATTCCACCCCGTCCTTCTCCCCATTTTCTGGGTCCTCCTGTTCCCCTTTGTCGTTCCTCAATTTTTAGTTCCCCAAATAATATTTCTCCTCCTCCCCCTTGTCATCCTTTTTCCCCTCTTCCTTTTTTCTTTTCTTTTCTACTCTCGTTATTCCACTCATTCTGCCCTCCCTTACCATTTTTAGTTCTCACTTTTTCTCTCTTAGGGTTTTCGTTTCTTATCCGCTTGTTGTGGTCCGATTAAACAGTTAATATAGGGCACATGCATGTTCATTTATAACGCTTTTTATTAATTAAGTTTTCTATAATTACGAAAACTACAATTTCACTTAAATCTGCCCTATTGGTTGTATACTGACTGATTGTAGTGGATAAGTCTGAAGATCTGTGATTCCACCGGTCAGTCCTGGAGAGGGTTTCGAGCGGCAATCATCGTCGTCTTTCTTGTGCTCGTCGGTTTCCTTATCTCGATTGGAGCCGTCGTTATCTCTGTTTTCAATCTGTGAGTGTCGGCACTTCTTTTTTGAAACCTATAATGTTTCCATTCTCAGGTTAGAAGTGGCGAGAATTTTTTCAGAGATAATAAATCTGTGATAGGTTGTTTATTTGGTTTTTCTGTCTTGGAAAAATGTAAAGTTTATGAGTTTGTTTTTCACAGCCATTTTAAATATATAATTTGTCACCTATATTAATATGAGCGACAAAGATGTGCTAATTATAAGGCATTAGACAAGGAAGCAATTGTGAAACATTCAGTTGTTACCTTATTTATTCATTGATTTATTAATTAATTTATTATTGATTGAATATTTATTTATTAATTAATGACGTCACAGATTACAGTTATGAGTATGCACCAAAACAATATTTGATCAGAAGATATGCAAGGATATAAATGATCAATGAAAATGTGATCAGTCTAGAAACTGAATTCCTTTTTTGTGTCAAATGTTCACTTTTCAGCATAAAGGACACATCAAATTTATTTCCGCATAAAATTTGTATTTAAAAAATATTCTAAAAAAATTATGACACGTATACAATCAAAGTAACGTTTATAACTTTATAACAAATACAATAATGTATTACATATTATTTGTAATCATGCATAAATTATATTTAAATATCTTCTCATTAGGCAAAATTGGCAGCATATACAGAAAGCAAAATATAGCATTAAAAAAATTTCGAAATAATTTAGACGGGTGGAAAAATATTATCAACGAAAATTCCAAATATTTTTGACTTTTTTCAGAACTGTAATTACACATTCCTCATAAAAAATTAACCATTTAAAATCAAATTTCTCACTTTTCCATATTTAAATACACTTCAACCTCTTTGCATCATTGTGTTTGTGCATTGTGCATTGCAGTCTGTTTAGAGTTGTATTTAAAACAATACCGTTCTAGATTATTAATGATCACTATTTGAATATCCATACAATAATCAGAGTTTCGTTTTTTCTTATTTTTAGACTTGATTACCCCACGTAAGTTTAATTGTCTTTTGTAGGCGCGGAAAATTGCGCATACGATACTGTGATAACTAGTATGATTGCTCATTTCGTCCAGCGTGAAGCCGTCGACTAACTGTGGCCCGTTTAGAGGGTTCTCGTCAGCCTCCATCGGAAGCGGGTTTAATATTGACCATGTGACAAACTTCTTCGAGGGCACCAAGGTGTTGGAGACGTTCAGTCAACTCACCACGTTGCTCAAGTCTGTGGGAGCCATCCTGTTGGCCTTACTGTTACTCGTTATGTAAGTTGAGGGAGGCGGCCTTGAGCCCTATAAAAGTAACGACCTCACTATTCGAATGGGCAACCTTTCTGGGTAATTTAAATAATCATTATAACATTTTCAATAGCTTCTTAACAACCCTTTTTAGTTCACCTTTGGCCGCGGCGGCCCACATGAACTTTTGTAACCCGATATTTTATTCATTTTTACCTTTTATTCATTTGGCCTTACAGAAGGTTACAAACTTGGATCCTTCGATTATTTTTACATCTTATATAATGTATGTAAATCCAGGTAAATTCTACTTAATTGCTCAACACCGCTACAAAACAAATAAAAAAGGACCTGACATTTTCTAAGCGACTGTCGAATACGAAATTTCAATTTTATAATAATATCAAGATGGTTTAAAGGAAAAAAGAACGTTCATGACTAAACTCCAGAAAGTTTAAACAAAATAATTGGGTTATCATCAAACCACAAATATTAATATTAAATGTTTATAATCCAAAACATAGCTTGTACTCCATGCAAAACAGGCCTGGAGTGATAAGATGGCAAGTCAAACCTGAGGATTTAACCCGGTTAAATCCAAAAAGCAGAAGAATAATTGGGGACAGAACGGATCATAAAGAATGAACATGTGTAACAAATGATATTTATAATAAAAAAATATATTATGATATAAAAGGGAATAAAAGGTGACTAATCAATGATGCGTGACTTTGAACGCTCAACAAGAAAATCTTGCAATAAAAAATCGATGATTAATTATAAAATATAATCTTATTGCATTCATTCAATCATTCATTCATTTAATGAATTATTTTTAAAATTAATTTAATTTTAATTATATATCACAAAAACAATATACTCTATCGTATTTTATTATATTGTGACATAAAGTAAAACATAAATATATATAATTCATCTAAATCAGTAGGAAATATTTTTATGCAATATTTCATCATCTTCCTCTATCTCCAAATAAAGATTTGCCTATTCCAAGTCGAAAATGCTTGTCAGCGGTCGGGGCCATTTAATCAAAGTTGAGAGGAAAAACATCGAGCTGGTAAGTGATTATATGACATATTTGCCCATATTTACGAAGCGGAGCAGGCCTATCATAAGGTTAAAAAACGCTATCTCTAGATAATTCTTATTTACGAAAAAATATAATTCTCCTCAGGTTAAAATAATTGTCCTACTTATTTACGAAACAGTATAGGCCTATCCTTAAGTTAAATTTCTACTAAATTATCGGGTTATTTTGTATTTGTGTTTAGTATGTTAGATTCATTTTATCCCGAGCTTTATGAAGTGAAATGGCTGTGTATTTTGATCTTTATCCAGCTATGCGAAACTGGAGGTAATATCAAGAAAGGATGAATATATTTGATATTAGCAAGCTGAAATTAATCAACAAGTATAGATTTACTAAAGATGTCTTCAGAATTATTTGTGAACACGTCCAGCTCATCGGCCGACGATATACACGATGAAGCCATCCGCTTTCTGTTGAAGAAGTTACCGCTGTGGGTTGGATATACTTTGCAACTGGTTCATTCCAGTTGGTGGCATAGCGACTCAGTAAATATTTCTCAGTCGACTGCTTATAAAGTAATTGAACAATTTTCAACCGCAATTGATGCTTTGTTCGGTGAAGTCGTTCGCTATTTCCCACTGATCAAGATGAGCTCGTTTCAACAAAACCAACATTTTAGAAAAAAACATCGTAGTTTATAAGCTTATTGCCAAATTAACTAATAAACAAAAGTACCTAATGTACATTATGTGAGTCATATGTATTTAGACATTTTTGTATTATTCTATGTAGATTGTAATTTAATTGGGTTGCTTTGAATGTAATATTATATGTATACCAATAGTGTTAAATTTACATTTTATTTACAAATACGTAATTATTAGTTGAAAAAACGTAAAATTACGTGACAATCAATTATACTTAAAATTTTACTAAGTATCATGTAACGTTCGTTTTAATATACGTAACTCATGTTAGTGAAAAAACTTTCGTATTACCTAAATTCAGTGAAATATAATATACAATAATAAACGTAAATTTATTAATATGGTACTATTTAGATATTATACTCATGCATACTAACATTTTATCAGCCTATTTTATCGCTTGAATACATGATCGCTTTTGATTGGCTGAGAAGCCAACTAAAAGGCCAAAACATATCTCGAGTTAATAATTGTTAACCTGAGGTGAGTTATCTCCAGATAGGTTTCGCTTGCTTCGTAAATGAGCCTGCCTACTGACCTCAGGATAAACATATCTCGAGATAGTCAACCTGAGGTCAGGCTATCCTAACTGGCTTCGTAAATATGGCCAAATTATAATTAAATAAGTTTGTATGCATTCGATTTTTACGAATGAAGTTATTGTTTATTGTCAGTCTGCTATATGTCCGTCTACTTATCTTATAATGAAATAAACCTGATCTTTCAAATAGTTTTCTTACTCAGAAGACAAAGAGAATAGCGACACTGACTTTGACATTGTTAATGCTATTTTTCAGTTTCGTTTTGTTCTGAAATAAGTATTCATTGTTTAAAATTGATTTTACTTTTATTTAAACACACTTCTAAGTTGTATATTGATTGTTCTTACAATTCCTGCTTGGTCCAGATCAATCGGGATAAAGTCTTCCTGCTAAAACTGCTGCATGACGCCAAGAAGCGCAATCCCAACACAGCCTGCCCCAAGAAACCCTTGGTTACCAACCCACAGATGAGGGCGTCGCTTTATGACCAGCTGAGTAAGGTTCATCCAACTATCCACCTGTATTGTTCATTGCAATCAGTCTCATGGACTTCTATAAATATATATATAATAGCACATGGACGCGTAGCTGAATTTTTACCCTGTACAAATTAATGGGATATCTCGAATCGGTTTAAATAATAAATCTAATCGATTAATCCTCCCAAAGTTCTGCTCATAATTAGTACATTCATTAGCTTACTATTGAAATATTTTAGTTGTTAATTTAATATTACAAATAATTTCAATGAGATTAATTAGAAATGCCATATTTATATTGGAACTAAATATTCTTCCGTCGCTTCGTTGGCTATTGGATCGCATCAGTCAGCTTTGTTCTGAAGTCCATTACTTGAGTATTCTATATATGATCTGGCGGAATGGAGTTGAATTAGTACTTTTTTAGTTTTTGAATAATATATAGAAAAAATGTATAAAGGAATGTTTTACTCTAATTTATTTATGTTAATTTGTTTGGTCATCGTACTCTTTCTACCACTGTGGATCAAAAGATGAGGGAGGCTACACGTATATCCATAGTTACAAGGTCACCCTCATTAGTTGGTGACTGGTTAATGTTCTGGGTTTATTCTATACATTTTAGAACGTCATACTTAATCCACAAATTAACCAATGCAAGAAATGGTTCAGGTATTGTATTATTGTTGAAGTTCGTTAAGGTTATTAAAGGTTGATTTGTATTTATTCGATAATATAGGAATTGTATCTTGTATTTCTCCAAAAAAATTCTGACCACAAATTGAGTACTGTTACATGGTTATGTTTCATAGACTTTCTGTTCACACCATAATTATATATTTTAAAGTAGAATAAAAGGTTAAAATAGTATAAAACTTTCAAATATATAACTGAGGCATATTAGACAATCGAGAGATATTCAGGTCTGTTATAGCTAATTTTTGGGTGTTATTATTGTTGATGTGTTGGATTTGGTTGTATCCCCATCCAAGACACCTCGAAAATCATAATATTATCTACAATTGAAGAATAAGCTATAATAAATCATGTTTCGTTCACTATAGCACACGCAATTGTCAATAAATCTAATATGGAAATTGATGATTGCACGACTTGTATGCAGGGTTCGTTGGATAGGATTGTCTGCAGTCTCACATGTCTTTCTTTTGGAAGTGTATATTTGACCTGAGGGTCTATTTGATACATCAGTGTTTAGCATATACAATATATGTAGTCCAATACTCTTTATCAGAAGATCTACATATATTAGTTGATTTCTACTCAGAAGCTTCATTATGATAAATGTTAGCCATATATAAATGTGATAATTATAATGCATTAGATAGTGATGACAAAGGAAAACAATAACAATAAAAAAAAATATATAGCCTATTTTTGATAATTAACGAGGTCATATTTAATTTAGTTATCACAATAATCATCGAAGAAATGATTTAGCAGAAGGTGCGTAAAGATGTAATTGAGCAATGAAAGTTGTAACCTAACAACTTAAATACTTTTTGATGCAGACAACATTTTTAAATAGTCTAAAAATAAATTCTATTTTCTGTAATGTACACCACACCGTGCCATAAAGTTCTACGAAGTCGAAAATACAATACATTAAATATAAGTAAGGTATAGGCCAACAGATATTGTTATATAAACAGCCTCAGCAGCTATTTTGAGTAGCAAATGATCAAACAACGGTGGATTAATTCGACCCTTGGTGCTTTTGATCAATTCATTGAGCTAATAATGAAAGTTAGATTAGCTGAAGGTTTATTATTATGTTATCAATATTTTGAATGTAATTCTTAGTTTCAAATTGTTTTTAAAGTACTCACTAACTTTCCTCATAATTAATCTCTGCGGATTGTCTACGTTTATTTTATTGTTTTAATTTTTTCAGATATGTGATACTGTCGAAAGTTTTACCAATGAAATGGAATGAGCAAATTTTGTCAAAATATGAAAAACACATATCGCAAATGTTACATTATCAAGTTTTCAGTATTTTTACTATTTATATATATAAATCTTATGTGTACTATTTATTTGTATCACTGATGTAATGTGTCAATGAACATGTTGACTATCAAATTAAAGGTTTGTTCTATTGTTAATGCCTAGTGATAAATATTATATTGAAATGTGTAGTCACAAGTTTGAGATTGTGTTAATATATTATGTGAAAGCGCTCTCATTTAACTGTACATTTAGATGATATATTTTAATACATTTTAAATCAACTGTAACTATGTTAATGTATATTATATTGTAAGTGTTCCTTGTTTATTTTAATCTATAGGAGAAGTGAGTCTATGTATAAAAACTAGCATTGATAGCATACTTGAGTCTTTTTTCAATATATATATATGTGATACATTATAAATGTTTATTTGAATTATTGATATATAATATTATTTATAATAACCTCATCTAAACACTTTTTTTTTTATACAAAATTCACATTTTCTGGGGAGTTATTAGTATAGTTAATCAATTAATTAAAATTCAAGTAAACCGATTTACCAAGTAAAAGTAGAAAACAAAGTAAACTAAAGCCGTTATTAGCAAACTGCCGCAAACTTAACCGATAAAAACGATCAATATACATACGATCGATACATACGATCAGATGATGTGTTTACGTATTGAAAGAAATCAAAGAAACTTTAATATATCGGATGGTTTAAAATAACGATGTGAGTTGTTAGGCATAGTATATATACTGTATAGGGCCGAGTTAAGTATATATACACATGTAAATATGCGATAAATATATATATACTACTCTTCTTTGTAAAAGTAGCCACTACAAGTGCAGTTGATAGATAAAATTATTACTTTTGCTGAAAAGCATTTAGACGTTTCGAGTTTAGCCATTCAGTAGATGATAATGATCTCTAAATAAGTCAAAATATTTGTGGGGTCGTCAATTACTTGCATTACTCAGTTAAATCATTGAACCATTTACCATTTAGTCAAACTACATTGGGGAGTGGACTGTTGAACTTTATTGATATTATAAATATATTAAAAATGACATATGGTTTTGTTTGTTTTAATTTATTATATAATAGGTTTATCTTTCAACTTAAGGGCTTTTAGATAAGAACATAAAATACTTTTATCAGTTTATATATTCCGTCCAAGTCGATCATGCGTTTATATTTAAATTGATATTTTATTTACTTTACAAATCTAAATACAGTCAAAATAGTTAAGTATTTCTCATATATTTGTATTTTACCAGACAATTAACACATTATACAATAATACATAACAGGTTGCGACTTAAATCCAGAGGAAAATCCGGAGGAATAAATATCTAGTTTTTAAGGTTGGCATTAAAACAAGTAACAAAGATAAACAAACAATATTAATTTAAAGAATGTAATAATTAGTTAAAATTAGTTATAATCAATTTATTTGTATATTTCAGAATTAGTTTAAATGAATACGCATTTTAACCATTTTTGTCGACAATCTAAATTCCTTTACATTTGTTTTTATTAATTAATTTGATTATTTTAAAATTCATTCTGTTTATTTTAGATACTTTTGCATTGATGAACTTGAAAAATAAGTTCAATTTCCTTAGGATTTGTCTTCCGCTTTTTCCTCCGGATTTAAGTCACAACCTACATAACATTCACAGTTTCACGTTAGAAAATTTATATATTTAGAAGCTTAAACAAACTGAACACATTATTTGAAAAATAGACTTTGCTGGGTGTCCATCTATTTTATTATATGTATACCACTGAAGCACAGCTGAGCGTCATGATGTTGATGTATAGTGCTCGGTCACATATAGAACCAAACAACATTCCTCAACCACATGCAAGCGTGTTATTGATCAATTTAACTCCATTCAGCAGGGTAAGTCAGAAGTCTTTTGGGGTAAAATTAACACAGTGTACACGAAACAGATTCAACTGCACAAAATATATTAAATAATATGATTTATATATAATTCTATATACATAATAATATAGAAGAAACGTTAGGTTATGCTCACAAGTCAAATTAATCCTAATAGATGCTCCCATCAGATCTGAAGATCTAGAATCTCTGCAAAGAATCAGACGTTTCTCGAGGTTCCTCAATATTATATGAATCACGGCTACTTATAGCTGTTCGATGGAGTTGAATGTTTCGCCATTTTTGTTTACTTTTGAGCATAAATATATACTCACAACCAGTATATATATTCAACAACTCAGATCCGGTGAACTGGTTGGCCACGCTATGGGTGTACTGACTCAATGTATACAGTCTTCTATGATGCCTAGCTCTGGTAGCTTTCGAGTTGATGTCATCTGGAATGTTTACCATTCAGTTTCTATAGTTCAGTTTTAAGACGCACGTACAGAGCACCCAGTCATGTTCAGTATAACCACAAACAAACATAATTGGCATCGATCACGAAACCATTAGCCTATCTATCTTCATACACAATCACTCATTCATATATATGCACCATCATACCCAAAGCATCACCACCACCTTCAAATTAAAAACATCACCAACCTCAAGAGCAAACTCAAACACAATATCCTCACAAAACACCTTCAAGACACCACGACTTATCATTACATCTAAACACCAAAAAAATTCACGATATCCCCTATAAAAACACACCAAAAAATCTACACACATCAACGTAATCACCCATGCCATCTAATCTCTTTCACACAGCACTCTCTTGACACTGCCTAGATCAACAATACAGAAATTATAATGCTACCTATACAGATCCCATCGAATGTTCCTCACACATCTCCCCAGCAACTCTTGTCTTTGACTTAACAAATACTAATGTTTTATAATTTATCCAGCACCTCCAAATACATATCCCCAGCCTGCATTAGTAAAACACCACACGATATACAGGCGTGACACGTGATATACACGTGACACGCACATGGTATATATACCACAATATATAGTTAACTTCATCTCCTACCGTACAAACCTCACAACCCCCACCGATTTCTTGACTAACCCCCTATGTCAAATAGGAGACCGGTGCTGTTACATGGTCTGGGCTATAAATTAAAAACAACAATATCACCAGAGTGGGAAATTTTCGAGCTCGTCTGCTAATATATCGATGGTGGTAAGTTCGATTTATAGTTCTATAACAGCAGAGATCTGAGGTCATCTTTATCAGAACTGGATAAGTTTTGTCTCAAAAAGTATTTAATCTGAAACTGTACCACTAAACATTGTAATATGTGAATACCTTCTGGCAATTTCTCGCTTATTAAAAACGACTATGTTTAATAATATATTAACAGCATGACTTCCATACAACAAAATAAAGACCACGGGAAAATATAGGCATTTTTATAACCGCTATATAATATATATTTATATTATATTATACACCCTACATTGCAGAGCAATGTCAGTGGAGCTAAGATACAAACATTAAAAAGTAGAGATAGCTAATAAAAATTAAATCAGATAAATACAAGCAAAATTAATAAAGTACACAACACACGAAGTTAAAAAGATATACGCAAATGTAGTAAGCCTATATAACAGTTAATATGAAGAAGACAAAACGGCGTGGGAAGTGATAAGCTCAGGAAATTGTGAATGGGTGAGATATGAAAGGTGATTTTGATTAGTGAATTAATGAGTTTTTCATTTCGATAGAATTCCAAAAAGTTTGTGATTTTCTTCAGATCTAAAGGTAAGAATCTCGCCACCTTATAAGGAGCAGAGAAGTTGAAAGTGCCTCTTCTTGTTTTTTAACGTTTTTTTATTTTATACACAGTTGTCCGTAATCACTCTTTTGTTCGTAATCACACAGTTGATTACCTTATTCACCTCGTTATAGAAGAACTCCTCAGAGCAACAAAATTATTTAATTTATAACGCATATATGGATTGTGAAAATTGAAGTTTTAAACTTTATATAAATTTAATTATAGGAAGCCAATGTGTATAGTTAATTTAGTAGAGGGGTCACATAGGGGTCACAGAGGGGTCACAGAGGGGTCACAGAGGGGTCACAGAGGGGTCACAGAGGGGTTACATATGAATACCAATTTGATCGAGAAACTAGTTTTGCAACACACTTTTCTACTCGTCTGATACAGTCTATCGGGCACAGTGAACCTGAACGTTGTAATCAATGATATTATGAATGAATATTATATGTACCGTATATATATTTTTTTAATATATGAAAAAACTAATATAATTATTATCTATATATAAGAAAAGTTAAAGTGATTTTGAAAGCAAGTGTTAATATATATAGCGATTTAAATATCTTTAGCTCACTTTTTAAATTATGTAATACAACAGTTGCGAGATATGTGCGGATGAAAGCGTGGAGAAATAGTAGTTACAGAATAGCAGTAAAGTTTTTAATGCATAAGAAAATATTGCTAAATTCATTAGAAACGAATGTCAAAAGGTGCAATAAAATATTTAAGTATAGTTACGTATTCATCAAACTGATAAGGATAATAGTATTTCAAGTTGAAGTTCATTCAATAGCTCAAAGTATACACAATTAATTAGATAATTGGTTTATAATTTTAAACATGGTTAACATGTAAGCAACTGTTTACTGATAAGTATAATAAAATGTGTGGCAATCATATAAATAAAACTAGTATTTGTGTTGCGCTATTTATTTACGAAAAAGTATGCCTAAATTGCAAGAGTCACAAGTTAGGAAATGTTTTGTTACGTCGGTCGCATTCACTGGAGGGAATAGACTCATTTCAAAGATCTCGATTCAGCGAAGATTATGGCTTTTGGCAATTATTTGTGCTTTAGTCGCATTAACTGTTCAGCTGTACTATTGTGTCACCAATTATAGAAAATACGAAGTTAATTCTCTTACAGAAAATTACGAATTCGGATTTCAATTTCCAGATGTTACAATCTGTACAACTCTGCCTTTCAGTCGCAATAAAACATCGCAGGAAGGAACTGGTATATGGAATGCTCAGCGATTTTGGCATTACATCATGAAATTAGGTAAAACTAACAAAGACATAGGCAAAAGTTTTGCAGAAGCGGTTCTTTCATTTCAAAAGTATAGACATGAGCGTGATATTTACTCACGGATTTTGGATAATTCATATCATTGCAGTTATAGAGGAATGCAATGTACTCATGATAGCTTCAAGATTATAAGCACAAATGATCGTCCCAACTGTGTCACATTTTCCCCTGAAAATCGCTACATTCTAGTTCCAAGTAAACGAGGTGGACTTCACCTCATTCTAAGCCTGGGCGACGGTTTTTCAGAATATGATCCCAACACTGAGGCAAGTATAAACTGTATATTTTTTAACTGTTTCAGATTAATAATTATAAACATTTTCGTAAAATTTTAACAGCTAATTGAAACGACGGGATTTGAGGTGATAATTCACGAGAGAGGTTCATTTCCACGAATAGACAAAGATGTGACCTTAGTGGAACCTGGACGACAGGCTTTAATTCAACTTTCAATGAAAAATTACACCCGAATTAATACGATCACACAAAGGTGTTATAGGAAAAATGACGCTGCCGATTTTATAAAGAAATATGCTGAGTCAAAATCATATTTGAAACAGTTCAAATTTACAAACACGTTTACAGTAGATGACTGTCTGCCTGCTATAATGACCCGTCTAATTATGGAACAATGCCAGTGTCGGTTTGAGGCAATCACGGTATCATGGACCTGGAAATATGAGCATCCTAATTGCTTCGACATTCCTCGAGAGTTTTTTTTTAATGAAGGAATTGAAACTAAAAGTGGAACATTAAGTTACAAAAACAGAACATACAATTTGAACACAGATGAAAACGTAAAGAATATTATCAATCGAACAGAGTGTTTGATTACATTTTTGGCTAATCTAACTGAAAATGATGACGTAAAATCGTTTCTTAGTGAACGTTGCCCAAATCGGTGTACCAAAATATCGTATACAAAAGAAATCATGACCACAAAATGGCCAAAATCGAAGGCGGAAACCCTGAAAACACTTAACGAAAACACCCGTTCTGTTGAAGGTGCCTTCAGCAAAGATGCCTTAATTTTATCGAATATTAGTCAGATCGAATCAATGGTATCAATCATGGTTTATCCCTCAGATTTAAGTGTTGACTCAACCAGTGAATCTCTCGCTTATCCTTTAAGTCAGTTGATTGCTGATTTCGGTGGAAATTCCGGTCTCTGGATTGGGTGTTCGGTGCTTTCCTTCGTTGAGCTATTTGAATTCTTCGTAATTATTATCGCTCAGTACCGGAAAAGCAAGGACGATGCGGGGGCGAAGGAGGGAGATCAGAATGACCTGGAGGGTACTCCGTTAAAGGAAACGGAAGTCCTTTGAAATCAACAGATGATGTGTGGTAGCTTCAATCTTACTTGTTTTACTGTGAAATATGAAAATATAATTTTAAGATATTTTATGTGGTATATAGTTTACTTTACTGATTTTTAATGATGGGTTTAAAGGACCTTAAATATTGTGTTTTTTTAATTGCTGAATAAATGTTGCCATGTAGCCGTATTTCTAATTTGATATTTGTTATCATTCATTATACACCAATCTAAGACCTGTTATCCATGCCTGTCCAAATATATAAAAATCTGAATTTATATTTAACTAATTTAATTTGAAAATCAGGAACCGAGGCACAACTTTCTGGAAATATGTTTTAATATCACAAATGTTCGTCTTCTTATGTGAGAGAGTGTTTAACTACAAAAACGATGAAATTAAGACAACGACAACAATTCAAACCGTTTTGAGCAGATTAATTTATATAATGTTTTATACATTTATGCTGTTATTTGACAGTGACAGATAAATAACGTTTTTAATAGTATAAATAATTAAAAATTGATAAAATAGTGTTTTCAAACAATATTTATGATAATTTGGGTTTGTAGATCAGCATTTTACGACATTATTTGTACATTAACTTCTCCATGTGATATTACTTTCGGTATTCGTTAATCGTTATTACTAATCGATAAAGGGTTTAACATCTCTCAAATGTTATGTTACCTTATAGTTTTAAGGAACTTTCTAAAGTTCAGTGCATTCACAACTATTAACATGACTATGTGTGTCCTTTTTAAACATACATTATGGTGAGACGAAAGCCGAAGATCAAGCGTTTTAAAAATACGTAGTTGTTTCTTTATTCATTGAAATAAGAAAATATAAATGATACAATAATATAATAAAATTTTACACACATTCTGCACAGGGATACAATTCGAGGATATAGATAAAATAGTTTAAATGAAAACAAATGTTTTAAGAAGATTACGGAATTTAGCTGACTGGAAAACTAGTTCATATACTACCTATAGTGGCGCTCGTGTGGTTTTCTCTTTTGTTTCTTGTGATCTTGATTTGAAAGCTGGTAATATTATTTTAGGGGTCACTAATTTATTTTCATTTCTCTCCTTATTTCGCTTTTTTCGCATTATTTATTTTGCTTGTATTCTAGACCTTTCCTTAATATCATCATCTTCTGCAATTCTTCTGGCTTTTCCTCGTATTCTTTCTTTCTCTTTCAAAACTGCTCCCTTTCTTTCTCTGTATACGCCTTTTGTAATCAGCCTTTGTCTTCATGAATATTCAATTAAATGAATGATATGTAACAAAACTTACACTGGATAGTTAAATAACTTTCAAAATGTTGCATAGCTATATTTATCACTATAGCCAATCGATAGTTCTATAGATATTCTAAGTTCTATATCTATTAACTTATAAAATATTTAGTTTAATAAACAGTAAAGTTAACCAGTTAGATTGATATTTTGTTGGTGTAAGCCAATAATATTTTAAACGAAACTCAATATTACATATGAATATCGTTTTTGTGACCACAACGAACTTTTTTCGTTAAACTATGCATTTTTTACACATTTCTAGAATCACGCACGCCATACAAAGAGTTTTTAAGAATACATTTAACGGACGTAACATGCACAGGATGTTTATTATTTTCTCATATTGATAGCAATTGCTGCATATTTCGAAATTATTGCAATAATTTATTTTTACCTGTGGCTTCGCTTAGGTCTAATATTAATACAAATTGAATCAGTATTTAACAGCATATACGAAGGCTAAACATTCTTAGGGAATAATCCATAGAGATATAATAGTTGAAATAATAGTATAATAAGACTAGAGTGGAAACAGCCTATCTCGAGCTAAGAAATGAATGGAGTTATATTCTCTTCGTTAGCTGAAGCAAATTAGAAAATGGCAATACATATTTACTTGTTACTATATTAACTTATTTCCATAAAAGTTTAAAAATATACCATTTCTTCATAATTTTTGTAACACATAACTATAACAGTCTACGTTCATTATTTTTTATAAATTTTAAATATTTTCTGATCATTTAAAATGCCCTACAATATAAAAATATTTATTCTACAAAATATATTACTAATGTAATCTACTACTTACTATATATTACTCATAAAAATTAA
>JAUZND010017207.1:0-26825 GCA_034780555.1 Coelogynopora nodosa | reverse complement strand
GTTATCTATAAATAGATATTTAGACATGTCATAAAAAATTATATATTTTAATAAATATAATATAATATGATATTTTTGCGTAAATAATTTTTTTAAAGAGGTACCCTTACATGTATTTTCTAAGAGGATTTAGATGTTTTTTATATCAATAAATTGCATTTTATATTAAACTGGAAGTATTAATATTTAATTAATTCTATAAAAAACAAAAGCACTATTTACGTATTTTGTAAAATGTAAATGAGTCTCTATTTTGAACATCTATTTTTCTAATAATTATCTTAGATAAATTTAGTAGAGAAATTCTTTTATTCATTCACCAGTGGTAGCTGATCACATCTGATTCAGTTTTAAATTGGGAAAGCACTCAAATGCAAAACAAATGTTATACTGTGAATCGACATACAATTATTATATTGTTTACTTATGTTTAATGCATTCAACTTTTATCATTTTTATTCAAATCGAAATTTAAAGAGATTTGAAAAAAAAAATTTCAGGTTAAATATTATCAATAAATAATATGTTGGTTACAACACCGGCAAACGACGTTACCTAAAATTAATTTTTAATGTTTTTGTTATTACTTTGAAAATCTGGAGAAAATTTGATTTTAAGCGCTAAAGAAAGTGGAATGCACTCCAACAATTAACAACACGTTAACTGTTTGTGCAAGAAGTTTTAAAATTTGTGCTACATTTTTTATTTGTTTGAAGGGAACAGCATCCAAAAGTTGCTTTCTTATAATATCTACCTTGTTTCATTGTTCTAAGAAGTTTGAGTAGGCTTACGCCTTATCAAATATAAAAAGCGATTGCTAGATTTCTTCCTGCACTTTCGGGTTCTGCAGATTTAAATTAGACTACAAATTTATTTTAATTAACTTTTTAATAAAGAAGTTTATATTTAAGATATCCATTAGTTGACTGATACAGGCTTCCTGTTTCATACTAAAATATAAAATTTATCGTCTGTTTATATTTGTGTTTAGACAGAAAAAAAGGATTTTTTAAAATAATTACTTCATAACATGGAGTACTAGGACTACATTGATTATCTGCTGCGATTTTGTAAGTTCAAGAATAAGTAATCATTCTAAAAATAACAGTTTAGTTTATAATATTATAATATAATAATTTTTTGTTTTATTAGTCAACTCTACAGGTATATATTATGACGAAATATTTAAATGAAAATTGAAGTAAAAAATCTGTGCGAGGAAGTTGTACATTTCTTTATACAATTTTATAGAAGATAATTAAAATGAAAGCTATCGTTACAAACATAGTATAATTTACACAATGATATATATATATATATATTGTACATTGTATGTAAAGATATTCATCGTATCAAAAATGATTGTTACATATTATGCTAAACCTGGATGGTTAACTGATGGATGTGGATAAATATTAAATATATATGTTAAACAAACGCGACCATTATTTCGGGTTTTATTATTTCATATAGATATGAAGTATGCAAAAAATTTTAATCGTAAATCTTGTCATATACAAAACAAATTTAATGACATTTCGATGTCCACATAATTATATTCGGTTTGTCAATGAAAGTTATTAAATTGTTGTTTTTGAAAAGTACAATATTATTTCATTTGAAATTTTGAGAGAGCAATTTTAGCTGGTTAGTTATAATTCCGGCTATTATATAGTTCATACTAAATGTATTTCAAATAAAGTTTTAATTTAAAGAATAAATGTATTAATAATTGGACTAATACATTTAATAGTATCTTTTTATACTGTATATATAAAAGGTATTTGATTTTGTATAATATTCTAATGTTTCACAATTTGCTTATTTTTATTTGGTGCAAATATATTCAATATATATAGATGTTAAATATTGAATGTTTTATTTAACTTCATTCATAAGATTATTCACCATAAATTGTTACAATTAGACCATTAATCACGCCTCACCCTAATTGGAGCTGCTTTAACGATTTGGCATTTCAACTGTTAAATATTAGTTTAGTTATATATATTAAATAAACAGAATATTATAATATGTTTAAATTATATAATTAATTACTATATCACAGGGTTTCCTAGGAAAAATCTATAGATATTTATTACTAAATTTAAAATAAAAGATTTGTATGTTATAAATTTGTGTAAAATATTTTGGCAAAATACTAGACAATATCTATATTAAAATACATGTTCTTGATTTTCGTTAAAAAGACTGTGCCCAGTGAAATTACTTCTTGCGCAGTGCATAATTGAATAAATTTTGAATTCAATTTTAGGAACACTTCATTTACGTAATACTTTGCAATATATAAATGAATGTCTTTCTTAAATCTTAAATATAGGTATTTAAAAATATATATAACTGAAATTTCTTTATTGTGTTGCTTTTTAAACTTTACAAAGATAATTTATCATGGTAATTTCGCCGAAAAAGTAGCTTTTATTTTCATTAACACATATATATTTTTTAAAAATTTGTTTATTAAAGCTATTGGTTGATCTATTGTTTTTCATTAAACAGCTTATAATTTTACAGAACTGATTTTTTAGTCGCGAAAATGTTATGCGATCATGGCAGTATTTCGCCAACTGAACCCGACCAACCAATCGTATTAAAGATAACAAGCTTCTATGAAAGTATAAAAATCTCTGGAAAGTTAACTGCTTCACATATTTCACAATTTTATAGTAACGCGAGAACCCCCCCTTTCCTTTCTTCCCTTAACATTTCATGTGCAGGAAGATGATTTTTCAAATTTTTACAACAACAACCTGTTTATTGTGTAAGTTTAACTTAATAACCTAATTTTTATTAAACTGGTTAAACTTATTCCTAAGTGAATAATCCAATATATAACGAGTACTAATCATAAGAATAATTTTAAAAATAATTTTGAACTGTTTCATCATTCAGATTGAATGTTTTCAAAAATCTTTAAACAATAAATGACGTGCTACTATTTCTTTTCTAATTGCCCAAGTTTATGATTAAATATTTTGATTATTCCAATAAATACAATGAATTAATATATATAAATAAGATGTTGAAAATGTTTTAAATGTACGAATAGTTCATAAAGAAGTAAATTGTGTTTTATACCACCATAGATATTGTTCGTTTAGTAAATAATAGTTATTTTAAATAGTGATTATCAATGTACTTGTGTACAATGATTGATCTATTCAGAAAAAGAAGTTATTTATGAACTATTTGAAAGGAAAACATATCAGACTAATTTTAAAATATTTAATTCACTTATATAATTTATTGATATGTTGGTTCTTTTAAGAAATAGTATATACATAAATGATTATA
Source organism: Coelogynopora nodosa (assembly GCA_034780555.1). Taxonomy (NCBI): domain Eukaryota; kingdom Metazoa; phylum Platyhelminthes; order Proseriata; family Coelogynoporidae; genus Coelogynopora; species Coelogynopora nodosa. Next base: position 23,510 of record JAUZND010017207.1, on the reverse strand, counting down.
CATAAATGAATATTTAATACAAAAAGTGAAGCATGACTCAATCGCCTATGTACTGTTCATTTATCTCTTGATATACATGCAATAATTAACAATACCTATTGTTGTTTAATAAATTTGCCTATCCGATGGGCATAATATGAATACGTTTTTTAAATATTTTTATAATGCAAAAAACATCACGATGTTTGTTACAGAAGTTCAGTAAAATAACAAAAAAATTATATTTAATATAGGAGCTTCTAATCAATGAATGATTTTATATAATATGTGTATATTTATCATATTAAGATGTCTGCTTTTTAAAGTATATTCCTAAAAGAACCACGTTAAATATAGAAATATTGTCATATTATATTAACCACTTTGTATTAATACACTAAAATAATAATGAATGCTATGTTGAGTTTTAATGGTACATCATTTTTCGTTAACAAACTTCTTGCACTTTATGAAAGGAAAAAAATTTAAAAGTATAGTTTAAAAATCTTGCACATTCTGAATAAAAATGATAGTCCATTTCGCAACTGTGCATATTTATTCAACTTTGATTTAAACTCTAAGTCAATAATATTTGTTTTCTTAGTAAATATGTGTTTTTCTGAAATGTGTTTTGCATCTTATTTTTGAGAAATGTTTTTCATATATGTTCACTTTTTATATTTTTTAATATAAATGTAATCAGAAGAATATATTCTGCTTGTAAAAGAATATTATACAACAGATAAAACATAAATATCATATGATAATTTTATTAAATGAAAACAAATATTCGAATCGAGAGTTTTATCAAACCAAGATAATAAGAGTAACTCATTTTATCAGATGTGCGTATAAATGCAATAGACAGCAGGTCTATATTTAAATATTTTCAAATTAAATATGGCAGGTATAATTAAAATATAGGTAAGAATGTAACTGAATTTATTCAGTGCTTGTGAACAATGTGCAACGCTAAATGCTTTAATTTATACATAAAAAATGTCAATGGTTATTCTTAGTTATTCTTATATTCTTAACAAAGTTAATCTATGCATCCTTCTTTGAATATGCAGCTGTCGAGAAAAATAAATCATTAAAAAAATATCATTACAAAAGTCATTGATTTAAAAACTATTTTAACTAACTAATATATCAACCTTAACGGTTTATAAACTGTCTCCATCATTCACACGATACAGCTGTACAACTCAGAAAACACATTCATGGGCTCAATATATAATATGATATATATATATATATATGATAATATAATAATATAATAATAATATATAGCGTAATATAATAATTTGAATATTCGTAATACAATATACTGTATATAACATACATACTAAATATTACACACCTTACAAAAATTATGTATTACAAGTCACTGTGCAATGCGCATTTAAATAAGTTAATCATTGCACGCGATATGCCTTTAATAGTCAGATAATCTGAAAAATAGATCCGTATAACCTGACTGTGTTGAAACAATCTGAAATATTTTATTTCGCGAAAATATTAATTTTATTATGATTTTAAAATAGTATACTGACCTATTCTTATTACATACATGTCATATTTAGTTTTGTTGTTGACTCAAGAAAGTTTAAAATTTACATTAAAATAAGTTACAAAAATATCAATTTATGGTCTCTCCTTTTAGCAAACACGCCTTTTTCGCACAAATTGGTTTTTGATAATGTGTTATATACGTTAACAAATATATAATATTATTTGTCATTCTACAATTTGTTTGACTTGATGACAAATCTTTCGTTAATCACTCCATAAAAATTTATTTGAAAATTCATTATAAATATCCGCATCTTTAATCAATAATGATATAAAATTTAAATAGTTAATATATATATTTATTCATTAAATTTATAATCTATTTACTATTTTATTAAATATTTTGTCTTACGAATTATGCCTGTTGGAGATTTCATTAGTTAATGAGTAGAAAACTTATTTAATCTTTTAAAGTAAAATTTAGTTTGTTTAAATAAATTAAAGTAGATTATAGTATCTTTAAAACTGTAGGTAGTTGAAGCTACGTTGAATGTTGATACTATGAATAACAAAAAATTATATTAAAAGTTCATTCGTATTAGTATTTAGCAAAAATCTAAATCTAAATATACATTAAAAGAAAACATATTAATATGTAGACTAATTATTTTAATTTAAAGCATGTTAAACAAATATGTGAAGGAAAAATACAAATTTTTATAACATTTATAACATTCTGAATTTATAAAGTATATTATTTTTGCTGCGCGTAACATAGTGTTAACAGATTTCACTTAGTTAATTATAGTTTGTATTTGTTATTTGTGTCTGAAATGTACATTTAATCTATTTTTTGACATTTAAGTATTTGGCGCCTCATGATAATATTTAATCTATAAAAATAGAAATTTAGTATTATAATTATTTATGTAAAAATTTTAAAAATGTATATAAAGATTTGTTTATATATATATATATATTATATAAGCACATTAAAATGTATTTAAGACAGCTTTAAGACAATAATAATTTTTTGTTGATAATAACTATTTTAAATTGAAATATTTTGATGATAAATTTCTTATGGCAAAAATTACATTTAAATATTTATACAGTTATATGGTAGCATAGTTCAACAAATATAAAGTGATAACAATTATGATCGCTTCTTCAGTGAAATATTTAGGAGTACTTTTATCTAAAGTTTTGAATGAATAAAATGTGTGGAAGCTTGTGATTGTAAGCATTTCTTACGGATAATGTTTAGTATTTAAAAAAAAGTATTTTAATATATTTAGAGTATATTAAGTGTATTTTAATATATTATTTTTAAAAAGTTATTGAAATTAGTATAAAATAAAACCTAACTATTAATTATATATTTACAATAAAATAAAATATAATTTTCTTGAATCTAAACAAATAAATAAATATTTACTTTTATATTTAAATAATTACCCTTTTAATAAATATATTTTCAGTTTAATATTTTATTGAAAATTGTTGTAGTTGGAAATTTTAGAATCACATTTTTATTCAATAAAATTTATTAATACATTTAATTTAATTGAATTTATTCTTTATTATTATAATTATTATTTGTGATATACAAATATATTGCATCTTCTTAGTTACTTTTAATGAGCTAATAATAAATAATATATTTTTTATATGGTTAAATATTACATAATAATCGTATTGTAAATATTATTTTGATATATCGTATTATTAATATTATTTTGATATATCGTATTGTTAATATTATTTAATATTATCCTATTGTAAATAGAATCTTGAAATATCGTACTCTGAATAGTAGTTTTGAAATAAAGTATTGTAAAAAGTTATTTAAATATTTGTACTATTGTATTTTACGTTGTTTCTTTGAAATAAAAATTATTAGATAATTTAAAACATTTCTTTTTGAAAAATTTTAAATGTGTAAGTAATACAATTAGACAAATTTTATTCACATTACAGTTGATGGGAATAAATATACATATATTATGTAAATTGTTTTAAATTTAATATCAAAATCTATAACATATATATTACCATTTTTGTTTAGACGGCTCAAAATAATAAACTAGACTATTTTGTTTACTATTTCAGAAATTATATACCGATCTAAGCAATTTATTTTTAGGATAAATTACATTTTGTATTATTTTATCTATCGACAAACATAAATATGTGACTGAATATGACGACTATGCTACGAGTAAACCACTGTATAATCGTATGAATAAACTGAATACTGAAATTAGTGATAACTTATTTGTGTACAGAACAACAAAAAAAGCATGTTCTTATTATTTAAAGAAGGCATGGTTACATAAATATTTTAAAATAATTTTTGGGGATTGAATGAAGTGACTAAAATAGTTAATTAATTAAAAAAAGTATATCAATGTTATCAAATTTTTAGTATTATTAAAATGGTGTAACAGTTAAGGATTATGGTCAATTAATGAAATCGGAATATATTTAATAAATAAAGTTTCAAACTGAAATTAAAATAACAAATAATGGTAGTACATATTTTTGAAATTTTAATTAATATAGAATATTTATCTTCATATATAGTTGTAATAAACTATTACTCTGTGAAAAAGCTTATCAAGAATATATGTTTACTAATCAAGATTGACGGAATACTGAATAATCTTGAGTGTAGAAAACTTATCTTTTAACTCAAAGTAAACCACCAAGCAATATATAATATAATTTTGTTTAATCACCCTGTTAACACCATTCAATGTTATTTATCGTAAAAAGTTCCGGAGAGAATACGGTAATTGTTAACGGAGACAATGCTTCAGACGTGTAGATGCAATAGAAGTGTAATTTAATTTTTTAAGTTGAGTTTGTCTTAATTAAAAATTAATTCTGAGATTTTTTAATAAAATAATAACAGTTATTATTTATTTGTATGTCTACATGTGCAAACACTGTTTGGATTGAATGAATAATTTTATAATAAGTAATATATCTACATATTATAATCTTATCAATCCAAGTAATTATAATTTATTAAAACATTTGCAATTCTCAGTTATAGAGTTAACTGAGTAGGGAATAAACGTATGCCGTTTTAAGATAACTATGACGAGAACTAATTAACAGATAAAAATGACAATTTTATGTTTTTGCGTTCAATCGTATTTATTATATTTATAATTAATTACATATTGTATTATGCTAAGGATTTTAAACTATATATGAATGAATTTAATTATATGCATTAGATTAAGACATTAAAACAAATGTTATTACAATTTTATTATGATATAGACACACATGAATTTAAGTAAATTATTTGGTAAATGTATTTTATGTCGTATAACATCCATTATTAGCTGAAAAACCTTTTATAATAGTTTTCGCCTTTGTCTTATATTTGAATTACAATGCAGAAGTCAAAGAAGTCATAGAATACTTAAATCAAGCTAATGTCATAAAAGTGTCATAAAATTAATCAACCATCAATTGTATAGAAAAACGGGATTGAGTTTGCATTTTTAATCAGACGTAGAACTGTTGTATTTAAAAATATGGTTATATAAATGAATTTATTACACCATTCTGTATTATTTTAAAGCTTAGTTTAGCCAATTTACAATTATTCGTATTTACAGTTTATTTTGTTTAGGAATTTTTAGAATTAATTATTATTTTAGCACTAATAGTATCGAAGCAATGTGTAACATTTGATGATTATCTAGTATTGACAATTACATAATAATTATTTATATATTCAACTCAAGAAATAATATATAATTAAAAACTACAAATAAATACATACGTACTTGTTTGTAAGATTACATGTGTAATTTTCAAATGATAGTTATTTCAAATGCTATATGTTTTCAATTTGTATGACTTATTTTTAAATTGAAAATTTTAACTTATATGGGTACACATATATGATAAAATACTATAAATAAGTACTTAAATTCAGTGATATATAAAGGATAACAAAAAGCAAACAATTGCAAAAAAATAATTCCCCAAATAAACGTTCTTAAACATAAACAATCATTTGTTTTAAAAAGGCGTACACCATATATGTATATAAAGATTGACTTTAAGTACAAAGTACAAAGTACAAAGTACAACGACACATGTACAAAAAATAGAAACACACACAAAAATTGTATGTATTATATAAGCTATATTATAATCTAAATTAACTTTTGATTAAATGATTTTGAAAAAAACTAATGTCAATAAAATGCGATGTCAAGTAAATTATTATTTAAATGTCTGATACAATTGTATTGCCATCTTAAAATTATTTGACATCTAAATATAAACAATCAAATTTCAAAAATGGTAGATCAAAACAATAATTTCATGTTTATTTAAAAATAAATACATGTTAATCTTTTTATGGGGGCTATCGAGATATTCAGTATTTGTTTTTCCTTATTGTCTATTTAAAAATGAAAATGGTTTAAAGTTTGCAAGAAAATAATAATATTGTTAATAGCAAATTATAACCTGTTAAATCCAAAATAGGTCCAACATATCTTGACAAACAGAAGTTTCCTTATGTTTCAAATTTTACATAAATCAAGCAAGTTGAGATATTTTTTCTATAGTTATATTTTGAGTGATGAAAATACTATGCGTGTCATCATTAAACATAATTTCATCACCTCAATTTTAAAATGAACATTTTGATGTTCCGGTCAGGAAAATGTTAAACCAACAGTTATGACTACATCTTATTATCTAGACACTGTTTTTGTTCTCGTAATAAAAACTTTTAAAATTGTTGTTATATAATCTGAAGTATATTTAGAGTGATAATTTTTATATTAGGTTTATATTCCACTACCAAAACAATAGAGATTAAATCATGTATATTAAAACTTGAAATAGAAAATGTTTCACTATATTTTTCATTCGTCATAATGAAAAATTCAATCATACACCGCTATTTCGGTAAAGTATTATGATCACTGTTAATATTGTTATAAACATCAAAGTACCAATTACAATATTTATTTGAAAAATTTAGATCTCCATTAGAACCTCTGGCATTCCTATCAAACCTGTTACCAATAAAATCAGTTTGTTCACTTTTTCATTTTGAATAAATTAATAATTACTATTATTATTGTTATTGCTATTGTATGGTTCATATCATATGCTATGCTATATTCAAAATTAATGTATAAAACTGACGGCCAATGCCTTCTGGTTGTCAGTGGACCTTTTCTTTTGTTATAAACGGTTTCACAAAAGATTGTCGACAAAAATAATAAGTTTATTCATCAACTATTCTAACATTTAGATTATATAATTATTGAATCCAAAATGAAGCAGATATAGAAGGACATATTTTAATTAGATTTTCAATATACAAATATTTGGATGCGTTCAATTTAGAAAATAAGTAACGTAGCCTATTGGTTCGGTAAAACTTTTAAGTATTGGTTGGTATTGATTAACCGATAATATTATGCTTGGTGAGTAATAAATTGTAGAGTGAATATTTTTATTGCTTTTATGTATTTGTTAAACTATCTATATATTTATAAAAATACATATATTTATTTCGTTTTTATACATATTTTAAAAATTAAAATAAATACACATAAAATAACAACGAAATAATGACGTTAAATAAAATATTTATTAATTAAAAACAAATGTATATTATGTTAACCTATTTTACTTTTTCATTGTAAAAATTTATATATGTTTTATATGATGCCATCAAAAAAAGATACATTTGAAAATATTTGAAAACGGAGTATTTGAGAGTTAAATTGCATATTTAATATATTTAGCTATGTGTAAATATTAAAACATATTATAAATTATATCATCATGTTATGAATAGATAACATAAAGCTATTGTATAAATATATTCACTATACTAATTTAGTTAAGTTTATTTATTCAATTTATACATTGTTACTTGATATATATTTTAAATGCAAAATGTTTAAAAGTAAGGCGCCAAACTATTTATGGACACTCTGATTTATTTTTTATATAATATTTTGTTTTGACATCAATACATCATGCAAATCAATTCATTATTGTGAAGCTAAGTTTAGGCGAGGTTAAGCTAAAGTTTAGTTTATATAGTGGTTAAAATTATTCAGTAGGATATAGTAGAAAAGTGGACACTTTTCTTCCCGTTTTGTTACCAATCGGATCATTTGTCATCATTGAAGATCTAAATGATAAAGTAAAAGTAAAAGTAAAAGTTAAAAATTATTTAATACTTCTCATATAATAAATACTGTTCGTAAAATTATTATAAACAATAAACCGCCGTGCTATATATATATATATATACAAATCCGTACGTTTAAAATATTTAATAAAATTTGAAATATTAAAAAATATATATAAAAATTAATAAAATATTATTTGTATCAAATATTATTAAAAAATCTACACATATAAAATAATAAAAACTATAAATCTAGTAATGAGGATGTTTACGCTTTATTATTAACAGCAATATTTAATTCTTATCTATCAAACTGCGTAATTTCTTTCAAACCTCGTCAAAAGTACAGTTGTCTCTAATATAAATAACTATTAAATCACGCGTGACATTTATTAATAACATGTTGATTCAACCTAGGAAAAGATTTTCCACTTCATCGATTATGAGTAAAATTCTGATTAACGGACATATTTAGGATTACTATACTAAAAAAAAGATTACACAAAATTAAATTATTTCGTTGATGTTCAAAAATATATATGTATAGGCAAGTCACTCTTTTTAATGTAAATTATATATTTTTATTATAGCCTATTTTATTATATTTACTAACACAATCATAATGAGCACACACAATGAACCATTTATATTATGTTTTCATTTTGTATTTAAAAATCAACTTATTATGTTAAAGTCAGTCAATTAAATTTTACATTTATGGTTTCATAAAATGCCTATATAAAACACTAGCGTAGGATTTAAATTTTTCTTTGGGTATTTTTAATATTAGAATTTAATGCTTAATTAAAAACATATTTACATTACAATACACTCAGTTCATTAGAGAATATACAATATGAGGCAATACAAAATAATGTAGTAGGTGCATATATTTTAAACGTATATTATTTAGTAAACTATTGTTTTGAAAGAAATCTATTTTATTAGTTTAAAAAAGTCCTCCAAGTTGATATATATTGAATAATTTCTACAACAGGAAATAAAACAGAAAAATTCTGTCAAATTTGTCTGGGCATGAACAGGAATACAGAATTACTCGGAATACAATTTAGTGCTGTCCGATTTAAATCGATGTTTTATTTGAAGATTTCATACCAATTACAAATTGGAATATAAAATAAAAGGGAGATGAACGCTTTGACCCAAGTGCATTATCCTGTTCGATAAGCTAGTTATTGTTTACTATATTGTATTTAGTATTTTAAAGTGTTATTTGTTATATTTTATTTCCGAATTTTCATGAATAATATTAATACAATCATTTTTAGGACGAAGTGGATAATATTTTTGTAATAATGCATTGTTAATTATAATTTGACAGGATCATATAATTGGATTTCAATTGAAATAGAAATAATATAAGCTTAATTTTATACCTGAATATTTTAAAATCTTATAACACTGTCGGCATGTTTAAAAACAGAATAATTAACCAGAGGGAGTTAAAAATTATTTATTTTAATAAAAAATAACTTAATATATAATAAAAATATAGCAAAATACTGTTAATTTTAATTGTGATTGAATTTAGTAAAACAAAACAAAGCATTTTATTGATGTGAATTGTTTTTAATCATAAAAAATGTACTTTATGAAAATATTATTAAAACGTTTATATTGTAACTGTCAAATTTACTAATCTTTTGTAACACAAAAATATCAAAAAATATATCTAATCATTACTTATGACAAACAATGCTGAATATTTTATTAATGGTTTTTTCCCGTTTATAGAGTATACATATACATACATATAGTTTCATTGTATTAATTATCACTCTAGACTAAGTCAATCCTTCATATCAGTTCGAAAACAGTCAGCTATCTGTGCATAATAACAAACATGACAGAGCTTGACGATTGTCGTAACGTTTCTATTTAATTTTGATTTTTAATCTTTTTAATCATTGATTTATTGCGGATACAGTATTTCAATACACAGTCACTATAACTATTTGATAATGGAGGCAGCATACATTTCGATTACAGATATAATCTATTTATTATAAACTGTCTCCATTGATTGTCTCATAATCCTAATATTCCGGATAACCGTATCTAGCGCACACCCGGACGTAGATCCCCGGGTTTGAACATTTCTGAAAGAGAAGGTTGTGACATTTGTTCTGCAATCTCCATACTTGCTAGATCTTAATTTGTTTGACAGATTTATTTTTAGAAATAAAGAAGAAGTGAGACGAAATACACAGTTTGAAAAATAGTGAATGAAACGAAGCAATCTCTTTTTATTTTTGTCATGTCACAACAATCACATACATGGACAGAATATTTTTCGCTGATTGAACATTTTAAGAAAATTTTTGGCGCAAACTGCAACTAATATTTATAGATTTCATGCTTACTTTAATTCTCATTATAACACAATAAATACAAGTAAACTGGCTTTAAATTTGTTATAAGACGTTGTACATACATAAAGATAAAAAAAGTTAGATAACATTTTTAATTTTCTCCAGAAATTAATATGTTCAAAATTAATAGGCGCAATTGTAACAGTTTGATTAAAATTAAAAATGGTTTAAATTAATACACTTATCAAGTTACGTTATTTTATTTAATAAAACATATTTACCATTTTGGAAAACCAATGCGTTTTGTTTACAACCCTTAATGAAGAATAACTCTGAGAAAAATGGAGATAACTCTTAACAAAGTATGCTACCCTCCATCTCAAGAATTATATTGTAAAAATAAAAATCTGCTAAATAAAACAAATCATATAATATGGTAAAAAAGGATTTCTAAAAATATATTTTTCAAATTTTATTAAATAAGACGCGTCCAGCCATTTTGAAAACCAAAAATGTTCGCTTTATTTTACGGAAAAAATAGTGTCAAAAAAATATGTCCAAATAAGTAACACAAAAGGTTTCACTAAATTAGTCTATAGATCTGCGTTTTCACTTCATTACAGCAATAGATGTGTGTATTCACTGCATTACAGCAATAGATGTGTGTATTCACTGCATTACAGCAATAGACGTGTGTATTCACTGCATTACAGCAATAGACGTGTGTATTCACTGCATTACAGCAATAGATGTGTGTATTCACTGCATTACAGCAATAGATGTGTGTATTCACTGCATTACAGCAATAGATGCGTGTATTCACTGCATTACATCAATAATAAGTTTCAACACTGTTACACTATACATATGCTTATTCTTTTTAATGAAAGCAACATTTTATTCCAAATTTAGAAAAAATATTTATTGCAAGTTTTTTGATAAATTGTTAAATTGTTGATATGTACTGTATTTCAATTTACATTACAAATGATGTGTAACTATTTATATTACGTAATTTGCTCAAAGCCAAATCTACTTATTCCATAACGTTAACTATTCTTTCACAGTGTACATCTCAATCATATTATAACCGATTCAGAAAATAAAGTATGTTTCTAAGGTGGCGAATCTGTTTTAGTCTGCTTTCACCATAAGGAACGCATTTTAATAAAGAGCGAGCCTTCTTTACCATCCTATATGCAATTTTCAAATAAATACTTTCTGTGGAATATTATTATTATTCAAATTGGTGAAGGTAAAAATACAGCAGAATAAGAGACCCTTGAATAGGTTAATAATAAACTCTGAACACATTTCAGGTTTATTTTGGGAAACATACAGATAAAAAATTAGAATAAATTTAATTAATATATATTTTGTTACTAAATGTGTGTGATATTTTGAGGCGGCTTTAAACAGTGTTCTAGGCTTAATTATGACATATATTTATTATACGGCACACTCATTAGTCCAACTTCGATTATATAATAGGGATTTATTCATGGAATAATAAAATAAAATTGAGATCAGCGATATCATATATATCTGCAAACCATAGAAAAGATTGTTACAAAGTATTCCCTCTAAATCAAGCAGCATATTTGGAATAATTTATAATTATGTGTTTCAACTGATCTAAAATGGAATCAATAGAGGATATAATAAATAGCATTTGTAAACGTTATACATTATAATGTTATATTAGTTATCTAAATAAAAATAACTTAGAGTCTGATCAATATTTACAAATTGTAATTTAATTAATGAAAGACCAATTTAAGAATTGTATGATTACTTCGATTTATGAAGCAGTTTTATGCAATGACAATATTGGAAAATGTTGAGTAAAAAATGAACATAATCTTTAATCGAATTCTTAAATTATATACGAATAAATCAATATATATATATCTATCTAACCAATTATATTATGGTTTTTATATTGTGATTATTTTTAACAAAATCTGACATCTAATTGACTCAATCAAAACATTTATATTCAATATATTATTTTATTAATAGACGCGACTATTTTTAGATAGATAAAAATGTTATTAAATATGGTTGGAATTTTAATAACCGTATTATTTCTATTATAGTTGTAAATGAAAATTTTAAAAAAATACTTAAATATTTCTATGTTGTAGTTAATTATAATTAGTTAAACCTTAGAAGGTTTTATATGAAAAGCAGGTCATTTAATTTTTAAGTTTTCTAAGGACTAAAATAAAGGCTAATTACTATGGATTACCTCTCTACCCACAATATAAGGATTTTCGAATATTCCAGAAATGGGACAATAATAGCAAAATAATTCAAATTGCGCAGGTTATATATATTTTTAAATCATGTAATAAGTTAAAACTGTTATCCTTAAACCATATAGTAACCTTTTTATAGATATAAATATTTTAGATACTAATGGCACTCCATAGTGTATAATAATAAATCTACTATATAGGTACTATTCTATTAATATAAAATAAGTATAACCTAATAAGGAACTACGTAGACGTAAAAGAAGTTACAAATGAAATGAAAAGTAGTTACGGTATGTTTGATATGGATATATATGGACTGTGTTAAGAAAGTAGTAATCTAAAGGGATTTTGTTTGAAGGAAAAAATAATATTTATGGTGTTATTGCATATAATCCGCATGAGAAGGGTATATATAGTATATCTCCAGTATATATAATAATTACATAGAATGGTGTGAATTGGAATGTTTAAGAAAAATATACATTGAACTAACATTTTTTAGGGTTGGACACATTTTTCATGAGAATAAATATGAAAAAATATGAATAAAGAATATGAAAAACTAATTAAAAAAATGTGAATGATATATAAATAGTTAGCTATATCCATGTATATATAACTCCGAATTTGAATGTTAAAATATAAAATTAAATTATTTTTCATATTCAAATTTCTATTCATTTCTTAAATGTCTGTTGAAAAATTGAATCATAATGTGAAAAACATCATGACATATAGACAAATAAAGTAAAAAAGATTGATGGCTTTCATTATAATTTCTATATATTTTTCAAAACCACAACTTGTGAGGCAGCATTAAATGAATAGTTCTAATATATATTTCTTATAAATATTTTTATATCATCTTTTTGTTGACTTTACATATAGATTTTTAGATTAAAATTCTATTTTAGTTATACACTATCGGAATACTTCTGCCACCCCTTCCGTGAAATTTATTAATTTTTAAAAAGGTTATAATTTCAAGATATGCGAAAACGTACTTTATAACACGTCTATGGCATAAATTATGTAATTCCAAAACAAAAATAGCTTTAAAATGGTTAGGTATAAAGCCATTAGACTATTATTTGAAATAATGGAAGGAAAAAGTGCTTCAATTTGTACATTTAAAACCGAATTCTTTAAGAAAGTTAATGTGTGTCTTATTCAATTACAAAATTGTAACACGTGAAATTTATTTTGAAGGATTTAAAGAGACTAATGGACATTATAATTGTAGCTGAAAAAAAGATGTATAGTAAAAATACCTTCCAGATATAAATAGGTTATGATCTTCTAAGAGTAGCTTCCACTTGCTTTTAACATTTTTGTAATTTATTCAGACAAAAAAATAATTAAAAGATAGTTCATCTGAGTATTGAACAACATCATAAATATTAAGTTACCATATTGTTGAAGTCCTACGGTGAATGGTGAATATGTTATTGTGAATAGTACATATGAAAAATCATCATACTGCTCAGTCTTGATAAGGAATTACAAGTGAACTTATTGGTATTTTTGACACAATATTTGACATTATATTTGACACAATAAAGCATCATATATGGGTTACGTTAAAAGGAAATCGATTCTGTTCATGAAAAGGTATATTTCAAATCTCTATAATTATGATCCATGTGGCCATAAGTCTTACGAAATAATAAAAATTTTCAGTGTCACTTTCTGTGCTCAGTCGGAAGCAATAATATAACATTTTATTTCATGCATTCCATATATTATGCAACATATATAATCCATGATATTTGTTCCACCAATTCGTTCAATTTTTTATTTAAAATTTCATTACAATTGGTTAGCTTAACTTAATGGCGGTAACTTTTAAATAAACGTATTCTTATAATATTTATTAATATTTAATATCGAAAGATTAAACAAAGTTAACATCTTCTGATCTACACTAAAATGTTAAAAGATAGTTTATAGATCTTGGAAGCTTACTCATTCACTTAAATGTCGCTTTTCAAATGAGATAGATAGCATATTATATCCCAACAACTTCATTCTGTGTTTTTTTCGGGAACTGTCATTACTTCTAATTAATGTCCTCCAGCTGTAATCCTATAAGCCGGTAATCAAATATTTTATAAAGAGAAATTGACTAACCATCAAAATGTGCTTTGTCTACATTAGAAAATTTAAATACATTTTGTTCAGTTTATTCTTTGTGTACTGCTTGCTTCATGCGTGTAATATTACTTTAGTATCATACTTTTAATAAAGCATCATCAAGAGCATTGTTCGATTTACTTAAATAATTCTCTGAGTTTCCCATCAAACAACAAAATACATCACCATATCAACATTTTTACAATAGCCGAACCACGATATACAGTACTAATAATTTTTTTAAATAAGTGTTTATAATTTTTTATAATCGTCATGTTTTAGTTTGTAGTTATTTGGTACTATAATGTAGAATATTCACTATTATAATAAAAAAAATATATTATAGTTACATTTCGGTTTTATACAAAATCATGTAATGTATAAAACTGTGAACCATAGACCACTAAACGTAGCAATAGACATTTCAGTCGTAAAATTAAATAATATGTACGACATTTGTGCTTATGACTGAAACTTTATTAATATTTAAAATAAATTTATACATTATATTAACAACGTATACAGAATGTAGTAACCTATATATTCCATAAAATTCAACAAATTCGTATTTTATTAATTATCAAAATGTTCAATTGTCCAAATATGTAATTATTTAGTAAATTATTATTTTGAAAGATCTATTCAAATATGTTGAAAATGAATGTAAAAATATCACAACTAAAATTGACAAAAAGATGATATGAGTAAAACGCATTTTATTTTATTTTTTACCTGTTTATTATAATATTAACGCAAATAAAATTAAATAAAAACAATTGAAATATTACATTTTAACTTCACATTTTCAGGTGTTATAAGTTTGGCTGGTGAATCGGTTTTCGCGGATGACAGGGGTCTTGAAGAATGGGATGAAGACTCTCGGTCAGTTTTTCGACCCAGAGTGGGAAGAAAGCTTACGAGGTAGAATACCCCGGCGAATACATGTACAAGAGGGCGGTCAAGATGCTGCGAATGGGCAAACGTGAGCTCGCCGATTCAGATTACAGTTCCGACAAGAGGGCTGTAAAAATGCTACGCATGGGGAAACGCGACAACTCTAAACGAGCCGTGAAAATTATGCGATTGGGCAAACGTGGTCTAGTTGATGATGGCGACATGAACCATAAGAGGGCGGTCAAGATGCTGCGAATGGGAAAACGAGACGAGGAGAAGCGGGCGGTTCGCATGTTACGCATGGACAAAAGGAGACCACCACTTCGCACTGGCTCCCAGTAATTGATTGGTGCCTCTCTATTTAGCTACTTTATTCAGCCCACCCTCGCCACCCTATTCCCTAGACAACCTTCTTTACAAGTTATCTCATGTAATAGCTTCCAACCATCGTATAAGCATATTCGGAACCCAAATTAGATTTCTTTTCCATTTTTGTTTAACTTTAGTATGCGTAAACAAACATGCATACTGTAGAAATCTGGATGGGTTGCACATATGATAAATTGTATAAACTGAACAGGAGCAAATTGTAGCACCTGTATAATAAATATTGTAAAAAGTGAAACAAAATAATTTAAAATAAATTAATATAATATAATTTTTAAAATAAAGACTTTGTTCTAACTAAAGATATTTTTAATATAAAATTTGTTTGGTGTTTCAGCAAATAATTAGCCCGTAATGGACTGTTAAAATGATTGTAAAAAACCTCATAGTTTTAAAAGTTACAGATTTAACTTTTTTTTGCTGCTATCCGTATGTTTTATACTTCTTATTTCCTTTTTTCATAAACAAATTTAGGACTGTTATTAGATAACAATAAAAGAAAGGGATATTTCTTACTGATTATTTCTGTAAAATGTGAAATTGTGTTCTGAGATGGTCCCCAATGTCTTCGAATTTTCAAAGTCGCCGTGGAAAATAATTAATGAAGGTTTAAGACTGAGATTAACTGGGAAGTTAGATAAAGTTGTTAACTTTATTTTTTGAAAGAAATATAACTGTTTGGGAGGGAGTATTTTTTACAAGGGCAACAATGGCTACAATGAAGATTCTCTTGCACAATCTCAAATAAAAGTTGAAAAAATCATATGTTAGTACTTTTATATTAATAATTATTAATAAAACACAAACAAACATTACCGTTTTGGCGATAAAGAACAATTCCATTGACAGAACTGAAAAATAATTTATCTTTAAGTCTCAAGGTATAGGGACTTACGCGTTATATAAAATGGTGTACCCCGTCATAATTCGAAGTTTAGTATTTATTTTTGAAACTTGGCGCACTAGCACAGTTCTTAAAAACCTACACTTACGCATACTAATTTTCAGTGAAATCTATTACAAATTGAAGGATTCGTTGGTACTATATTAAGATTATGATAAACGCTAAACTATGAAAACTATATCTCAATGAAATTTCATGACGTACCTTAGATCTTTTTACACTTTAGTTTGATACAAAAAAAATCAGTGTCTTGCTGACTTAAAAACATCTCGAGTTCAATATAGGGATTTTGATGCTAGTATGAGGTTGTTTTTTTACCTCATTATATTTGTATAATGAACACGCACATTGATATGTCATGGTAAATATCTTTCAAATGCATAAAAAGTATGAACATTTATATACATAAAAGCAAATACAATTATGGTTTGATGAAATGCGTAGGTTCTGATAAATACATGCCTACTAAACTATGCAAGTTTTGAATAAATAAATTTTAGATTTGTAATGGAGACAGTAACTTTCCATTGCGTTTACTAATTTATATCGGCTAGATAACACTCTCTTGTCTTCTGTTCATGATATTTTGCGATAATTGCGACATGCTGTATTTCATCAGATCTTTTGGTGTCACTAGCATCAAAGAGTACTACATCAAGCGACAGATACAACATTACTCGGTATTATCAACACGATCGATAATTAGCAGATGATTAGCTTTTAATGGAATAAAAAATACAATCATTGTTTTGCCCCTTTCTTCAATATCTTTAGATACTAGTCAACGCCCTCCTACAGATCTATTTTTTTATTACAAACTAAAAGCGGCAATTGACACTTATAACAAATTGGTTTCGAAATTTTCAAAGTCAACAAATATAAAACTAATGGTATTACAGAATCTTAATATCATTTGTCGATGTCACCTTTGTGGCCGCAATGATAAAAAAAAGGTTCAAAAGATAATAATATATTCAAACAAGGTCTTATCTATATAAGCTTGTCATACCACACTTCAGTCGTCTCTCGTGTCAACCAAAACTACAAGAAGCCGTCAAAAGGACCATGCCTTATATCCTCTACAGGTTAATGTGATTGTATACGAGACAATAAAATAAGAAGGGTGTTTGTCAGACGTGTACTAATCAGTAAATGACAGAAGTAGCAAGGAAGGGTGCGCTCTGAATCACCCCTTACCCCTACCCTCCTATCCACAACTTCCCACATCCCACCCCCCAAATGTAAAATGATTTTGAATTTTGGTTACTATTGATTCCTATTGGCCGATTTAAACAAAGTCAAATTAATTTTAATTTAAGGTCATAGAGTTCGATTTTGCTAGTTAGAAATTAATAAGAGGTACTCTGGTAGTAATCGGTCATTCAAGTATAATTATTGAATTTTCCTTAGTACTATGCAATTACGCCGCATTTTCGCGAAACCAAGAATATGTTACACCTAAGATACATGATGCCACATTTCTCATCACCTAGGTAATTCTACAGCGCCACATTTCTGAAATCCATTGATTGCTAAGCCATATTACGCCGCAATTATTGAACATTTCTTATTTCCCATACTGCACAGTGTTCACTCATAATGCATAATAGGTGTTAGCTGTACTGTAATGTTGTCTCCCCAAGAAGATATGTCTAATTATTGCCTTATATAGAGGCAGATAGGTGAATATTTCATCTAGGTTAAAATATTTCATGTCTTTCATAATATCCCGTTGAAAATGAAACAGGTATTGCCCGATGACTCGACCATATCCAATTCCATGTATAAAGCATTTGCAGAATATCCCACTTGCAAATTGTATTTCTCTATGAAGTGATCGATAACATAAGAAAGTTGAAATGCACCTAATATTGATAATATAGGGTTCAACTCAAGAACTAGGCAACTTTGTGATGAAGGCCAATATCTTTTCTGGAGTTTAACATGAGCAGGCTAACTTCCAGGAAAAAGAATTTGCGGTAAACTTTCCACAACTGTAGAATTTGGCTGCTTTATATATACTTGACAAGGACACCTGTAAAATGAATAGCTTTGTGGTCATTGATACAAAAATGCCTTCACCTCCAATTAGTTCACAAATTGTGGGGTCTTCATAATCATAACTGTATCAATGAAGCATTCATTAACAGATGTAATAACGAGTTCGTCCCAAATTTCATGATATTATAATTCACATTTCCGGAATTATTCTTGCAGTTGTACCGGGCGAGTGCCTTCAATTGATTTAGCCGAGTCTTTCCCGTAGTAAGATGTGATGCATGTATTTGATGATAGCGCTGTATTTCAAATAATATTCAATTGTCCGATTGATATTAAAGGATAAATGCGTAGGCGTGTTTCTGGGATAGATAACTGTTAGGTGGAAGGTGTAAGGTGGGTGTGGGTGGTTGTTGGGTAGTGAAGTAGTTGAGGGGAGGTGTGGGAAGGGGAGTGATACAGAGCGCATCCTTCCATACTACTGACAGACGTACAAATTTTAACGACGGTAGAACCTTATTTGAGCCTCCCGGAGCATTTATATTTTGCTGTCATTTATATATATATTAAGAAACACATGGCAATGAAATCTTCTGATCATTTCTATATTTATGTAAGCTACTTCAAACCAAAATATTAGAAGCATCTACAGTATTGTAGTATACATCCACATCCCAACAATTGACTTTTTGTTATGTTAATACCGGCTGGGGACTTAGAGGTCCGGTGGGTAAAACTACATATTCATTCAACTGTAGTCAATAATAATAATAAAATAATACTTGATTACAATGCTAATAAGTCGGGCTTTGACACGTTGGACCAAGTGATTCAGCAAACGAAAACACCGAGCCTGAAAATTACTAGACTGGCCGCGTACAATGCTTTCTTTCCTATTATTCATTTCAGTGCGTCCAACCTTTGCCAATGGTGTCAGTCACAGACTAGTTGAAATCGCAGTTGAACTTTTACAAAGAATCAATGCAAGAAATTGTAACCACTAAAATAAAATAAAAATTAATTAAAGCATTAAATTGTAACTACTTTGTAAATATAATGCAAAACTAATCTGAATTACATTGTAAAAAAATCCACAGGCACATATTAATGGCAAAATTCACTATAAAATAATTATTCTACAAGTTTTAGTTGGAGTCTTATAACGGCTAGAGTGTAAAAGAGAGGCACACGTTTTTTTATGTATAATGAATATCATATTTAGCCAATTTACTTGACTCTTTCAAATTTGAATTCTGGATATCTTGTTAAAATGTTTATCTAAATTAAATAGTGTCTTATATGAGCGATAGTGATAACTAAAACAAGCTAGCTTTCAACTGTGCAGTACATTTAGGCTAATCGATATACATTATATTTTGTAAAAAAATCTATCTTGACATATTTATTTTATGCAATTGTTTCTCAACAATATTATTAAAAGATAAATATAACAGACCGGGTAACTTCTGTAAATTATTTTCAATGATAAATAATTATTGAATAGAATAATTTGAAATAAATTTTTGAAAAAAGTAAATTGTGATCCAACACATTTGCGGTGAAGAACGTAATTATTCACTCTTTAACATAATGGTGCAGAGCCATAATTGTGGGAAATTTCCATAATTAAAAAATAAATATTCTCTCTAATGTGGAAATAAGTTGACCACGAATATTACATTTTTTTAGAAGTCTATATCTTTTATCAAATATTCAACATAATTTTCGTCTTAGAGTGGGTTGAACAATGACGTCATCACAGCTGTATCAACTATAATTTGGGAAACGTTAATAATATATTTATTATATCTATTATACAATATTATGTCGATTGCTTAAAATAAAAGTTTTTTATATTTTCCCACACACCCTAACATCTTTTTTACTGTTAACTTTAAAACATTTCGGTGTGGAATTGTTCTGTTTTGTATTTTTTGTAGCATTCTTTATTAAATGAAATAATAAATGAAAGACTGCAGTTATTTCAAGAATAATGTTATAATTTGTTGGACGGCCTTGTCAGTTTGATAGTGGAGATAATAATGAACTAATTAATTCATTTCAGACAGGGCGAGAAGTCCAATACAATTTAACAAAATTCCTGAGATATATTTTGTATTTAAAAATATATATTTTATATCTATTAGGATACAGATGGTTACTTTTAATAAAATGATAATCTTGCCATTGATAGACAAAAAAGTTTGTTTTATAATATTTAATTCATGAAGCTTACTTAGACCACTTCTACACAGGGAATGTTTTACAACCATTTAATGATTTTTAAACCCCAGTGGACCTAAAGCGAGGGGTAACCAACCATATAGTTGTCCTTTAGCTATAACTAAACGCAGTATCATTAAACTTTTTTTTTAAATGTTGATCTATTGTGAGAATATTCATCTCACCTTTTAAATGACAAGCCGAATAGTTGCTGTTTGGAAACTTGCTTACCCTAATTATTTAAATTATATATACATGTTTTATAATATGTTTATTAAATATAGCAAAAAATATATAATGTTATACATAAAATATTAATTGTATACGTATTTTTATGTAAATTGGAATATACAGTATACAAAGTTTAACAAAATAGTAATAAACGCGGCGCGTAATATGTTGACATTAGATTCGCTAATGGTATATACATTCCATTTTTTAATAATATGAATTTTATATGGGTATCATATTGACATAAACTAGAGCCAGCAAATTAATTGCTCTGTTAATTTAAGGGTAGGAAAATTACTGTATATATATATTGGTCTAATTTTGGCGGCATATAAGTGTGGTCGTGTAAGTTTAAAGTGTAAGTTTATTCTGATGCATTTATCACAATAAAAATGTTTAGAAATAATTTTCACTTGTCTATGATATAAAATATCAATAAATTAAACATGCACTATAAAACAATTAAAAAACTAAACTAATATACAATTTTACATTTAAAAATACAATAATAATGAGAATTAAAAATAACAATAACACTAAATTTAACAATTGATTCACGCTAGTATAGAAAATATAAAAATAAACATACATTTCATGTTTTAAAATAAACAGGTACTATTAATTTATCGTCTAATTGTAATTAACATAATTCATTTTGAATCAAAATTTTATTTATGATGATTTATTTTGATCACATTATATATAAAAATCTTATAAAACTATGTTTTCTAATTGAAACAAAGAATGCTGAAAAATGTTCTGGATTCATTTTTTAGAATATAATACATCTATGGCTTAATTTTCATTAATAATTAATTTTTCAAAATATACAACATAACTGAAACTTAGAAACAAACTATTGCCTGAATTTGAAAAAATGATAACAACATTGTATATTCATAATATACAATTCATATACACTTCATACAATTCATATATACAAATAGTTATTGAGGAACATGTTATTGAACAATAAACACTTTGGTTGTAATTCGAGACGAGAGAATAAGAGGACCCAATTAAGTATAAAAATGGAAAGAATATAAATAAACTTTATTTATTTATTGAATATGAATAAAATATATTATAAAACAGATTACATAAAACTTTTTATTGAAGTTAAACACAGGTCTTTGATTGTCATAGCAAACAAATGTGTCGACAAATTCTCAATAGGTTACTAAAATTCACTACTCTCAACAGCATTATATGAATAGTTCTAGCTATTTAGATTTGAGATATTCATAAATCAAATATCAAAACAATAACCTTACGATAGATATACCCTATTCAGATGGACATATGAAAAAAAATATAAGCATAATATAATTTTTTTATAATCAATATGATAAAGTCGCATACATTAAATATTACTTATTTTATATCTAAAACAAAAGGGTAAACAAATGTATACAGAAAAAAATTTCACTTTAATATACAACTGAAATATATTAAAAGTTAATTACATGAAAGTGCGATGGAAAAGAAAATTGCAATAAAAGTTATAGTATGCAAGATGTAATTTTAAAGATATCAAATATGTATTTTTATTAGGAGACAAAACAACATAATATACGGGATTATCACGTTATATATTTGAAGTATCCTATCAGAGACAACAGCCTTAGTGTATATTATGGTTGAATACTTATACAAATAAGGTGATACTTCTATTAATTTAAAATAAGATTATTATTCAGATACATTTGAGAAACAACAATTTTTCAAAGCATTGTAATGATATTTTTCTAAAGTAATACACAACTCATTTGACTCTTTGTGTAAAACGTTTTATCAGATGTTAGAGACAATTAATATTTCAAATACTCTTAATATGGGTAAAATTATAAGTTACATCACATAAATACAATAATCATATGAATACCAAAATTAGATTTTTATCTATTGTAAAGAACACATTTTAATCATTAAAATCATTACTGCTACAGCACCACTGACAAAACCGCGTAGTCACACCATAAAAAACCCTTGCATGTCTAATACATATAGTGCAACAAATTGATAACATATCACTATCAGTTTGAAGTCACTTGTTCTACACCATCTGAATACGTCCACCCATGTGGGCTGGGCTGGTCTAGTCATTGAGTTGACAGATGAGCGCACAGCCCCGCTTGATCCAGTGCTGCACCGGCTCCTCACTGGGCAGCAGGATGGGAATGACGAAGTTGGTTGAGTGGCCGGTGGTGGACAGGACCCCGTGTCTCTCACTCGTCTTGTACACCGGACAGCGGTAGCGGTTGCTCGTCTGGTCGATGTCCTCGCGTGTGGCCGGCTTCAACCAGATAACCGGCATCGAGTGGGTCAGTGTTTTGGCCAGTTGTTCAGCCAGAGCCGCCCTGTTATAGTCGGCATTGTGGTGGGAGGTGGTGGCGAGGGGAGTGAGGGGGGTAGTGGGGGGAGGGGGGGAGTAGAAGTCCCTATTCCCTACTACT
>JAUZND010017196.1:0-26828 GCA_034780555.1 Coelogynopora nodosa | reverse complement strand
TGGCCTTCGGCCGCGTGAGCAAAAATAAATTAGCGTGAGTAAAAACCATCAATTCGCGTGGCGTAATATACTATTATCTTGATAAACTGATTGTATAGTTAAATGTTTAAATGCTAGCAATAATAACCAACTTTAAGTTATCATTTATCTCATAATATATAGATGATAGACGGAGTTCCTTATATTGTTTAATCATATCAACTGATTGTGGCAGATACAATATATATATACATATATCAATGAGTTTTTTAGATGGCTCATCTGTTTAAAATATTATATGGTTATATATTTCCGATTGACAAATAAATGTCATGAAAGAATAAAATATTTAGACAAAAGTGGCAATAATTTATTAATGTATAAATGTATAAAAAAAATTATAAAATTAGTAAACTTAAAAGTGCTACTTTTCTGTCTTATTACACTATATTCATGTCTGAATTGAAGTATATTTTACAGATTTGTACATACATTGTATTCATTGATTATATTTTAATCATAAAATCCATTTAGATATAATTTCATTTTGTCACAAAGTGTAAAACTTTGGTATATTTGGAAAACGAAGATGTTATATCTCCGCCTAGACGGAAAAATAATTTCTAGGCTATGTGTCCGCCTAGGTTATATATATATATACATAATAGCTAATATATAACCTAGAAAAAATTTTTTCCGACTAGGCGGAGATATAACATCTTCGATTTTTATAATTGTTTTGGAACTACGCATTATAAAAGACCAATAATACATCAAAAAGTGATACACAATTTTATATTCTTCATTTCTAAGTGTACTAACTGTAGTATGATATTTCAAAAAAAATTATTAATCAGAAAATTACAAATTAGACATAGTCATTTTGTAGTATATTCTCCCTTTGTTTTCACAAAATAAATAATATTAGGCCGGATTAGGAATTCAATACGAAAATGAATGACAAAGTGAAATGTTGACGTACAATGGTGAGCAGGCCTTCCGACAGTCATTGACGGAACGAGTTGGAAATCCGGCTGCGACCACGTTGGTGATGTTCAAGGGGAAGAATGAGTGACATACTGCGGCGTCATTGCAAGCCCCGTTCACTGGAAATATGTAGTGAAAGGACCGATTTATATAAACAATGAACACCCACTACATACAGTATATTACAAATAAGAAAATGATGACACTGCATGAAATCGGCGTATTCAAGAGATCGATAAAACAAATTAAACACCTATCAACGAACGCCAGCCACATTCAGTAAAGCTAAAGTTTAAATTACTGATCTTTTCTGAAACGTCACAGGGCAGAGATTATTTCTTTAAAAAACGACGTTACACATTGTACATATTTGTATATGGTTTTAATAGGCTATAAGCGATTCGGAACTCCATAGAACCGATACATGCATTTTGCGTTGGCCAACTACATTTAGAAAAACATAATGCAACGCAACGAGATGGATTTTGACATTTTCAATATATGTGTGGCATCGAATCCAAAAAGATAATTTTTTGAATTTTGGTTTGAATTTGTTATTTGTAGATTTATTCATTCTGCGTTGCTTCGTTTTAATATATAGTAGCCGGCCTAGATATTGCTCATTACATGATTACGCGAAATATTGTTCCTTGAAGTCGTCATTAGTTAGTTCCGCATAATGGTAACTTAGTGGTGGAAACGCTTATGTCATCAACCACCTATCTCTGAGGAAGTTCTCGACTCACAAATTGATCCAGATAGTTTTCAGAGACATGCTCGTGCCGTAACTAGTAAGTCTTATTATTGATTTCTATTATCTCCAGTTGAACCCTTTAAATATATAATCAAAGAACATTTATCGCAATTTTGCGGTCATTGAACGAAAGCATTCGTTTTCAAATTATAATTGTTTAAACGAGCTTCAACGAATTCTATGTTGTTAAACGGATCCAAAGTTGCGTTCTCTCTGCGAATGTTTTTCTTCAATTTATCGCTTGTTAAATAAGATAATAACGTGCTTTTGTTTTTTATTCTATGTACATTTCGTAAAAATAGTCAGAAAAGTAACTAATATCAATCATACGTATGTATTGGTTTATAAATGAGCCGATTGTATTATAATGTAATATCTATAATTAACTGAAAAGGATGCTCTGGAATAAATTTTACAAATTAGCGTGTTAACATAAATTAGTAATGCTGAAACGTGCATTACTACTATATGTAATATAGTTTATTAAATGTTATTGTATCTATATGAATTAAATAATATTGTTGATATTGATGGATGTGTAAATCATAAGAAAAATTAACTGTCTCTATAAACGTACAATTAATATATTTTTGATTATATCTTAATTGATATTCATTTCTACTTATATTGTTAATTGTATATTGACAATTATTTACAGTTACATTAATATTATTTCTAAAAAACAATATATAACAATACATTTTAACGTACATCAGCACCATAATTTAAAAAGACAGTAAAATTGTAAGTTACCTTGTTGCCTTTGAATGACACAAAGAAGCAGAAACAGGAGAAGAAAAAGGGGCTTCGTCATTCCGTTCAGAACAACTCTAACAGCTAAAGAATTTGAGGAATAGTTTGTCTATTTATTACCGAGGAATATATATATATAACTAACATTATATGTTTCCCCTAGCAATGTCCAAGCTCTGTGTCATTATGTGCATACATTTTACACGTAGAAGTTTTATTATTCTATCGTCATGGTATTCATAAAGAAAACAACATTATTAATGCATGTATACCTATTAAAATAATTAAAATGTTTTAAGTTTCTACAAAATATGCAAACCTTAGGCTACAGTGATTGTCGTTGCAAGCAGACTTCTCTAATAATATATATATATATATAGTGTTCTCGTTTGTGAGTATAAATAATACATTAAATGTAATTACTTTGGTGGTTAAGTTTACAACATAATTTAAGTAGATTTAATCTAACAAATAACTCTGGGCGATATATTCGAAGTATTACTATATACGGTTGATTTATTAAATGATTTAAACAACATTTAATTAGTTTACAATAATGTATTTTTGTATATATTGTATAACCAAATTTGGAACATTTTCTGCACATAAATGTGGAACAATCAAGTTCACCTATGTAAGTCTGACTTTAATTAATTTACTAAAACTATTCAATTTTAGCTAAAAAGGAGTGTAAATTGTACTATAAAACAACACATATATACACTATAATGTATAACATATAATTTATGTTATTCAACGAATAAGATTAAACAATAGAAATATGTAATTAATATAAAGATTATTTCACTCTATAATTCTTAATTTTTACATTATTGTACTATGTAACAACCGAACCTTATAGTTTAATATATTTTATATAATCGATGTAAAATAGTATTAATCAATAATTTAGCCATTTTCCTACTTTTTCTGTAATTTTAATAATTGTATAATTTTTAACATTATTCTACTCAATATTTTGTATTTAAAATAAGCTTATTTTTATAAAATAAATTAAATCAGATTTTTATAATACTGTATACATGTATTTATCGGCAAACGAATTTATCAAAATTACTTTCGTGTATTTCGTACATAAATTGTAAAAATACTAATGCATAAAAGGTTAATTATTACAAGTTACAAAAAGCAGAAGGTTGAATCAATTTAAAAAAGTGCTATTAATGGGATTGGAGAAATGGCCCCCTACTCTGGAGTAGCGTTGTCCGCAGCGTCGGGGTCCTGACTGGATGGTTCCCCATCGGCAGCGGCTGTTAGCGCCGCCTGTTGACGACATATTATGTTGCGGCTAGTTGGCTCATTCTTTAAGAGCTTGCACTGTTGTACTTTTCAATTTGTTTTTATAATATCGGCATTCTCGCCAACACGTTTCCCCATGTGAAGTGTGCGAGTCTCCCGCCATGCTACCGAAATGCCCTCCACAGCAGACCTGTGTGATTAACCTGACTTACTACTTGAGAAGCAGTTAAGCAGAGCAGCCTCAGCAAGAGACGCCGATGAACAGACAGAAATTCTTCCTAACGGATTGATGAGGCGCACCACAGCGGGCACTGTCCCTGAGCCTCTCTGGGCAGCCGCTGAATTTATTCATGTAAGGTGGCCTGGTCGGGATTCGAACCAGGGACCTTCGGTACTAGAGGCATGCAAGCTACCTATACGCCACCGCGGTTACGCACTGTTGTACTTGCAAGCCTCGCCGGAGTTTCTGCATCAGTCGAATACTTTCTCTTGTCTATAGGTCAAGTGAGGTACCAGATAGTCGGGAGTAACCGCTTCGATAGGTCGATATCCGTGAGGGAGATGATTTCTGGACTGATTGAGTTGACGCCGACTGTAGGACAACTCATCTGCAGTTTTAGTGATTATCGTCTAGAAACAAAAGCTCGTCTGGAGAAGAACCAGTCTCTGTACTAATAGTTTTAATTAGAAAATCCTCCAGGATATTATTATTATTATACAATTTAATAAGTACTGTTAAGCAAAATCTAACTGTAATATGCAATAACTGTATTGTTACTTATTAGAGATAAAGTCTAGAATATAAATTTCTTATATCACATGATATTTAAATAAATAAATAATTAATAAATAAATAAATAACTAAAAGTAATTTTTTAAACAAAATATTAAAATTTAATTTATAGGTAAACATTTTATGTTAAAAATATTAGCGAAATATTAAATAATTTGGATAGATTTATTAAGTTTCAAATTAGGTAAATATTTATCCTTTTTATATCAAAAACTGTACTTAACTCTGTATTCATTTAATATAATGTTTAGTTATAGTTTTAATTTAATTTATAGTCTATTGTCTAAATAATTAGTTTTAATTAATAGAAATCGGTTAATATCCCATATAGGAAGTTGAAATAATTATAGTGATCTTTGAAACTCAAAAATTATAATATTTATTAAAAAAATAGAAAAAAAATATATACCAACAGCCTTGTTTTAACTATATAAAAAAGCATGATACGAGTAGGAAACCGAAATAAAAATACAATAAAAGTAATTAAATTAACATTCTATCTTCGAACATACCTGCAAAAAATTATTATATTTAAATATATATATAAATATAAATATATATAAATAAATATTTAGTTATATTAATTATTATTTAATATTTAATATATTAATTCATATTGCCTGTTAGTTTAGTTAGTAGCGTTATAACATTTTTTTACCAACATAGTCAAAACCGAAACTGAAACTTCGATTACAATATTTTCGCTGCGTAACAAGTCTAGGTTATCTCTAAAAGTGTATGGTCTTTGCGATGATAGATGTTATACATTTCGCTTTACATATTCTGTGATGATGAAAGATGGAGCTATTGATGTCATTATAATGTTCTCGTATTCGGTTATGTAACTTTCTGATGGTTTACTGCCAATGTGTATTTCATTGCTATGGGTACATGGCATCTGTGATGTAGTCGTAATTTGGTATATTGCACTCATTTTTATTTGTTAGGGAACATATTCATCATCACAAAATATGTAACGCGAAATTTATTATATCTATCATTGGCAAAGACAAAGACTGCATTAATTTAAGATTCAAAGAAACAATATTGATTCAATTGAAAAAAACAAATATCAATAGCAAAATTGAGTGTGATGATTTGTTAAAATTATTATATTGAAAATAATTCAAATATGTTATTGTTATTCAAATATGTTATTTTTATTCAAATATGTTATTTTTATTCAAATATGTTATTTTTATTCAAATATTTTATTGTTATGCAAATATGTTATTGTTATTCAAATATGTTATTTTTATTCAAATATGTTATTTTTATTCAAATATGTTATTGTTATGCAAATATGTTATTGTTATTCAAATATGTTATTGTTATGCAAATATGTTATTGTTATGCAAATATGTTATTGTTATTCAAATAAGCGATTTAAATATGTAGTTCATTTATTTATCAATATTTTATATATATTGATAAAAATAGTATTTAACAAAGAACATGTTATAAATTAAAAACATTTATAGTTGCAGTTTACTGGCTTTTAATTATACTTTAGTTTATGTTTATTATAATATTATATTAATGTAAGTTGAGCTTAGTTAAATATGCTTGAGATCGATTTTTCCACTTTTAAATCCAGAAAAGTTTATACTTATACTTATAATTAAAGTTTATAATGTTGTACACTGATGATTAAAAGTGTGCGCATTTATTGATATAATATAACATTTGCATATCATGTGTGCACTATAGTAGTTACATCGCTAAAATTAAATATTTAAATTCAACATCATTAGATGATGTTGTAGAAATAACCGTCAATATGTGATTGCACTTTATTGCCAAATTATACACTTTAAAATTGAGGTTACACTATATGTGTACATTTTTGTAATTATTACTTTTAATTACACCCATTTATGCAAAATTACTCTATAATTGAATGTTTTACTACTAGTTTAATTAAAATATAAATCTATTTTGTCATTACACACTTAGTTGGAAATATATTTAACATTTTGGAAATTACCGATTTCATCAAATTCTCCAATATGATATTAATATAATATCTATACATTACGTGGTATTCATGTTCTGAAAATATAAAGATTCACTTTTTGACTTATAACTACTGCATTTATATTTAAACTGCCATTTTATATTAATGATGCAACTGTTAGTTTTTTCCACCAGTTGAACAGAATACGATGTGGATTTTTGTTCAGTTCATTTGATATTCGTCAGTGATTATTTACTAAGATTATCTGGACTATTATTATTTCAGGAGACGAAATGCTACAATGTCGTAATCACTTGTAAACAGTTATTGTAAACTCTAAAATAAATATCAAAATCATAATGAAATCTGGTGTTTTAATCTGCGTGGTTCACTAATATTCACAGAATGATATAAATAATGAAACCTTTATAGAAACAACAAACTAAATAGAATCGATAACATATCAAAATAAGTTAACTTTAAAGATTTAAAAAATATATATTTATTTAAATTAAAATAAAATAAAATTTTATTTATTTGCTTGAATAATGATATATTATTGGATCGTGAATTAAACATATTTGTAAATATAGATGACCTAACTATTCTTATTGTTGTCAAAATATATCTGTGATATCTTCTATTATTTCTTAGGCGCAGAGTTCAAACACATCGCACTAATCACTCCATCGAGAATTTGTTAGTTTACATTTTTATTATAACACCATAATTGTTTAAATTAGTACTCAAATCATGTGATAATGTTTTGGAAATAGTTTATTATTAATGATATATAATAACTAGGCACTAATGTTCAATAGAAACGAAATTTAAATTAATGTGCATTTAATGTATGGTAATAAATTACCTGACTCGTATGTAATTTGTCCCACATGATCTTAAACTAAATATTCTTAATCCACATAATATTTATAACAACGAAAACATATTAATTGAATCATGTATGTCAAACAAACAAAGATTTCGGGTTTTATCATCAACATGCTCTTGTCAGAAAAACACTTGTAGATTCAATCGCAACTTTTTATTATAAACGAATGTACTCCAGTACCACTAAACAGACACTCCTTCAAACCAACTTATAGACTCTTACAAAACTAGTAATCGTTAGAGTTTTGTACTCATATCAGCTGTCATATGGGACTGTGGCATCCCCTAATCCCAAAAAGCATCATTAGAAAGAATTAAATAGAAGACTTTATAAATATATTACCCGGCATCATACATTTCCTCGCTATACATAGAACTAAAATGAGTTGTTCATTCTCTCCACCTACCTCATGTTGGAATAAACTTTAGCCAACATCGCACCTTTAAATTAACCTTTTATATGAAGCTGGATTATTGTATTGTTCGGGTAATTTGTTGTATTTTCGTGCAATCGAGACTGCCAATTTATTTATGTCATTTGTTTTGTTTCTTTTAGTTGTCCATTTCTATAATTATAATAAACTCAACTAATCTAGTTTTGGTTAAATTGGCTCCAATAAAAATATCGTCTATTTTACTTTATTTCAATATTTTCTATTATTAGTTTACTATTAAACAAGTGAAAAATTCATAGAGCGTGCGACTGAACAAATTGGACATGTAAAAGTCTCCATTAAATTTGTTTGTTGTTTTAAGTTATGTATATCAAACTAACTTCAAAAAATGTTACAATAAATTATTCTGTCAAAGGCTTTTTTAAAAAAAGCAAAACCTCATTTTCATCCAATTTACTTGGCATTTTAAAAATATTATTTAATATTTCTCCATAAAATCTGTTTTCTGAATATAGTTAATCGTACCTAACTTCAAAAAGTGATAGAAATAATTATTCGACAGAGGGCTTTTTAAAATATTTATGAAAATCTTAATTTTTACCAATTTTAATGAAAACAAAATTAACCGCTCCCATTTCCAATCTATATTATTATAGTTATTCTAAATAGTTAATATCAAAAATAAATTTAAAGAGCGCTATTATTGAAATATATTGAATAATGTGTATTTAAAACCAATTAATCATGAGTACTACTTGAAGTAGTATCATAGTGTACATATAACTATAACACAAAGGTACAACAATTAACAGTATGTAAAATATTAGTAGCACAACAATAGTTTGCATAACTATAAAAATGTTACTATGTGCATCATGTGTATTTCCTGAAAATTGAAGACAAGTACAAATTAAGCTATCAGGGTGGAGCTATTTACTTGGCAAATTATTACAAGTGGATGGCTTTCAATAGTCTTTTGCCATATTCTGGGGGAGACATTTAACAAAAACTTTTAACTTTGTAACATTCCCACTCTTTTACAGAATCATGATGCACTAATTCGGAAGATTGTTCCCCTCTGGTCAAGATAAAAATTATATATAAAAAGAGATCTGGCTTTGTATAAATTTTTATTTAATCTACCCACATTTTCTATCAAGTAATTATTTCTATTTTTCTGAATATTGCAATTAACTAAGCTTACATATATTATTCGCTTTTAAAATGACAATATTGCGATTATATATTATGTAATTTTCTATATTTTTTAAACTTCTACCATCCTCTTTATTGTGTTTAACTTTTTCATTTATCATACATTATGTGCGTTGCTTTCTCCGTTGTTTCCGTATTATTATTATTTCCAAATAAACTTATTTCTTCCAAAATCTATACTAAGTTTAATATTCCTAATACACCACCATATTTAATATCGGCTATATAAACCTCTTGTTCGTATGTTTTTCCTTCTATTATTTAATCTAAATTTATAATTCCGTAAACCTTTATATTTGTATTATTTATCGATCTTAGATTATAAGAAGTCTCATCTATTATTAATTATCGTTTATCAAATTTAGTTAGTTTTAACCCTATATTTTTGTTTAATATAGTTGCCTGGCTAACAATGCCTATTAATAATCTACACTTTATAATATCTATAAGCGACAATTTCGATGCATTTCTCCTCCTTTTTATTCCATTAATGCAATATCCGTCTCTACTATAAATGTTTTATCTAGCCGTACTTTATTAATATAGATCTCATCTTCGGTTCCAAAAAGATCTCTTAATAGTTTAAATTGACCCTGCAATTGTTACGATAATGTCCTATTTTACCACATCTATAACATATGATCCTCCGTTCATTTCTGTATTGTATTTGATTTCCATTTGTTCGTATATTATTAAAATTAATTTGTGTATTATTATTCATCGTTCTATCTACTCTTTGTTCGTTAGCAGAATTGGGATGAGTTCGCCTATTATTATAATTCGTTTTTATCTACATTAAATCTATTCCCATTGAACCTATTATTAAATCAATTATCCCATCTATTTTCCGGTTGTCTCACAGTTTTTAATTCTTCCTTAAATGTTCTACATCATTTCTTAATTTAGTGTCTAATGACTCAAACGATTTAAAAAAAATTGATTGATTAACCCTGATCTCTTCATTTTAGCTACACTAAATTTTAGCATTTTCTTTTAATGCCATAGCGTGATTTTCAGCAAAAATAACTGTCTCATCTAACGATCCAGCCTTTCCTACTATTACTTCTTATCGTATTCCGTTATTTAAAATACCCTTTGTGAATTGGGCTTTAATAAAAATTACTTTGCATGTCTAGCTCTAATTCTGGATATGCTTTTCTAGCTATTTTCTTTAATTTTGTTATTTAATTAATTTTGTTACAGCTAACTGTTTTCTCTCCGAAAATTTAATGCCGTACGAGATTTCCGATTTACGACCTTTTAATTTATACCTCAAAAGATTTATGATATCCTCATATCGGGTTTTAACGTCCAAACCTTCTATTAAGATATCAAAGCAATTTTCTGGTACCAAATTTAATAAAAATAACAAGCTATCCTCCTCAGAAAAGTCACATCTGTTAAGATATCCCGTTACAATTGATGATCAATTATCAAAAACTTTAACCTCAACGTATGCCATTGGCATCGGAATTATTTTATGTAACACCTGGTTCTCATGTTCTATTTCTCTATCTACCATTATATTCTGTCTTAATACGCCAAATTATTATCAAAAATTAATATGAATTTCTTTTCTTTTTTGTCTGGAATGTTTCCTCCTTGTGGATAATTCT
The DNA here is from genome assembly GCA_034780555.1 of Coelogynopora nodosa. Lineage (NCBI taxonomy): Eukaryota > Metazoa > Platyhelminthes > Proseriata > Coelogynoporidae > Coelogynopora > Coelogynopora nodosa. Next base: position 16,228 of record JAUZND010017196.1, on the reverse strand, counting down.
TAAAAATTTTAAAATTTCATCTGTTTTTATTTTATATCTGATTGGTATTATATTCTGCGAGTCATTTTTGGTATAACGTGTGCCAAGTAATTCCTTCAAAACTAAATAAAGCTCAATTGTAAAGTTCTTTAAAATTACAGTCCATGAAGACAAATGTAGTAGTATGTGTTATCTACTACCATCTCTGATCATTAGAGTCATGTGTAGAACCGGACAGAGCTGTTTCGACTCTGAGCTAACCTCGCTACTCTCCCCGTACTCCTTGTAATCTGAGCTAGTAGAATACAAACCAACAGATATTCTACTTTTATTATACCATAGAGTGAATGCCATCGTGCTGGAGTTAGATTTTATTATTCAATTATTATTTAAATACACGGAAACATTATATTCATTCTATCATATTTAATGTATTCACGTCATTGTAAAGTAATGATTGGCGACCAGTCAGTAATTTTCTGTTGCCACTGTTTTATACAATAGCAAAATCGTCACCGTTTGTCAATTCTCCAAATTGGTGAATTTGTTTTAATCTGTTTTTTGACCACAATAGCGCAGCATTTAAATATATAGTTAGCCTTCTTTACTTTAGCCTCTACATTGTATGTACTGAGCACGTTTTCCATTTGTGTATTTAATTTCAGATAAATTTGACTTCACCACCTTCGCTGTGGGAGGGGGAACTATTGGGCTGCTATTTTTCTTCTTCTACTTCTGCTTTTAGTCAGCTTCATTCTGACCAACTTCTTTTTGATAATCCTTGTCCGAGAGGCTATATGGCCATCGTGAAAGTGAGAGACACGGATGAAAAGAACCAATATGAAATCCTTGATTACTTGTTAAGTACCGCCGAGAAGTTCCTTGTTTGCAACGAGCAGAGTTTTGATTTTAGTCTGAACGAGGACAGACGATTCGAGTACATCGACGGTAGGTGTGAATGATATAATCGATGTACAAAATGTATTCATTTCTACACATATTAAACATTTCGTTAATTTTTATTACTTAATGCCTGTTGCTTCAAGAGAACAATTTGTATGGTACATGTCAGGAAGTTAAAAAGTGCATCATATTAAATTTATATACTCCTGATTGCAATAAATGTCTTCTTTGTACATGATTTGTACAATATGCTTTTTAATGTCTGGAATGTATCATTAGTTCATGATCCCATAATATATAATTCTTCAATCAAATAAATTAAATTTTACTTTAATTAAAATAAATATATATATATTTTTAATCTTTAAAGTTAACTTATTTTTATATGTTATCGATTATATTCAGTTTTTGTTGTTTCTGTTAAGATTTCATTTTTGATATCATTCAGTGAATATTAGTGAACCATACAGATTAAAGGACCAGATTTCATTATGATTTTGATATTTATTCTCCAGAATTAAACTGTTTAAAAGTAGTTACGAAATGGTAGCATTTCATCTCCTGGAATAATGAAAGTCCAGATAATTTTAGTAAAATATCACTGACGAATATTGGATAACTCGTTACAATGCGTTTCTTTGAGGTCCTTGAAATAAAATTAAAAATCCACATCATTATCGGTTCAACTACTAGAAGAAAAAAAACAGTTGCATCATTCATCAAAAATGGCCCTCGGTTTAGATATAAATGCAGTTAGTATAAGTAAAAAGTTAATATTTTTAATTTATTCTAATTTTAATTTTTTTAATTTTAATTTATATTCTAAATGTATAGGTGTTATATTGAAATTATATTAGAGAATTTGATTAAATTAGTCATTTCCAAAATTGAGTTAAATTATGTAAGTGGCGCTTTATTTATATTTATAAACAAAATGTTTTCTTTGTAAAGAATTGACTTCTGTCATATGCTAGGCCTAAATGTAATAATGTTATACTTCTAATCCACTAAATCACCACACCACAAATTGTAATATAACAATACATAACTTAATAATAATAATAATAATAATAACTTAAAATAATAATGATTTACATAACAAATAGATTGTCAAAAGCAGATATTATTAAAAGTATTTTGTATAACTAAATAGTGAATTTTTATTTAATTTTAACATAGAGCGTAATTGCATGTTAGATATGTATATATTTATTAGTAAAAGCGTCATACCATATATATTGTAGATGTAAATGAAATTTTACTTAAATGCGTTTACTTCTAAATTAAAATTGTCTAATTTTATATAATTTATTTAATAAGAGTGTAATAATCCCCAAAAAGTGGTGTTATATATATATGTATTATTGAAAGCTTCATTTTTACTTAAACGTGTTTAATTTGAAAGAAAAAATAATTTTCTTATAAAGTATAACTTACATGTTACGGTATAATTTTTTTAATTTTTTAATTTTTTAAAAAATTTACAATTAGAGTGTAATTTAACATATAAGTGTGTAATTTAAAATAGAAATGGTGTAATTTTACATATAAAATGCAGTTTTAATTATAAATAATGTAATATTTCAACAAACTGTGTACTTACACAGTACATATATATATATTAATTTAAAGAGTTGTAAAAAATAAATTAGAGTGTAATTTTGCATAACTGAGTGTGATTTATAATAATAATTACATAATGTTACACATATAGTGTAACCTCAATTTTAAAGTGTATAATTTTACAATAAAGTGCAATCACATAGTGATGGTTATTTCTACAACATAATCTAATGATATTGAATTTAAATATTTAATTTTATCGATTTAAGCACTTTAGTTAGCACATTACATATACGTGTTATATTAGGGCCCATATCAATAAATGCACACATTTTGAATCATAAGTGTATATTTAAAGTAAAAAACTTTTTCTCTAATGAAATTTGGAAACATTGAGCCTAGCTGAAGCATATTTTAACTTAACTCGCGATTTTCAATATGTATTGTAGTTTAGTTATTGATACACATTTTTTATATATTGAGTATTGTTTTTATAACTGAAAATGAAATAAATTAAAAACATTTACAGTTGCAGTTGTTTACCGAATTTTAATTGTACATAATTAATTATTTTACTATGCTGCTAAAGTGGGATCACCTTCTATTAATAAATAAATATTTTAGAATTAGACAGATGTCAATAGCTTTTTGTAAATATGTAAATATGATAAATTAATATATGTCTAAATGACACAATGTATCAACAAGTGGATTATCGTTTATTTCAGCATTTTCTTGCGGTTATTGTACTCGTTGGAATCAAAAGTCATTTATAACAGGATGCATTTTTGCGTTTGTAGTGTCTGCTCACTTTGTTTGATTAAGTAAGAAAGTTTAACATGTAATCGTGGTAGATTATATATTAAAAATATTCATTTTAATCTTAGAGAAACAATTGAACTATATAATGTGGCATATTCTTTATTATCGATCACTATAAATTATAACATGGTATACATATCGGTGATTCAGCAAGTGCAGCTTTTTAATGATTCTTTTCGCTATATAGATCAATATAAATATGTATATAAACTATTAATTATAATTTGCATCATTACATTCGAAACGTTATTGTTCTATTAAAATGTCAGCCAAATATATAAATCAATCCTATTAACAGTTAATAACAATTAATATTAGTTTAAACAATTCAACAACGAGTTTATAAAAAAATATATGTATTTCGTGCATCAAAAATAAACATATGTATATATATTATAATAGCTATAGTAACATTGCAAAATATTGAAATATTGAAATGAAATATTTTCTAAAATCTGCTGTCGGTGTGAAATATACCATGAACGATATTTTCTCGTTAAAGACACACGAAATAAAGAAGTATCAATATAAATATGACAATTTTGATATACTTTAATAATTATATCATCTTAAAACAAATAGAAATCAAATCTATAATGTTGTAATACAATATTCGAAAGTAATATTTACAATCAATTACATAGTCGCAAAATTGCGATTGTAAGTTATTAAACTACCATGTTTAGGGCAGGTATGTGGTGCGTACAATATATCCGATTTTGGTTATAGCTGATATTTACATTGTTGAGTTAAATATACTATTAACACCAAACTTGAGCAATAATCCTTAACTACAGCACAGGTATACGCCGCACAGGTCCACTGCAGCTTCTGGAGTCCCGCAGCCACAGTCGGACCTCATGGCGACGTGACTTCTCCTCCAGAGCCGGACACAGATAGCCGGGCAGTTCCACCGGCTCCTCCTCCTCTTCCTCCACCTCGACAACCGTCGTCAACGAGGGCTGCTGCTGCCCCAATTGATCGGAGCCAGCATCCATAGGGTCCCCCCCAAGCGCTGGCGCCGGTGCCTCTGCGGATACTGTGGCTTCGTCCGGTTCACTTTTCGGCGGTTCTGTGATCGGAGAAATGGCCCCCTCCCCTGCCGGAGCGGCGTTCTCTGCAGCGTCGAGGTCCTGACTGGATGTTTCCCCATCGGCAGCCGCCGCCTGTTGACGCAGCAGATCCAGTTTGGCGTCTCGAATCATGGTTTTCACGGCATAGATCTGTTTTACCGTTTGCCGTTTATAGTTGTCGGAGAGGCTGGATAGAGTTGGTGAACTGGAGCGGTCGTCTTTGCCTTTCTTTTTCCTGGTTGACATAGGGACATGGTAGGGACGTAAGTGGACAGAGTTTGAAGGAGTTTGAATCAATTTGAGAAAGAATTTCCGACGGATAAACTGGAATATCATGAATTTTTAGTGATATTTAAACGGATGTGTTATCTTACTAAGTAGTAAAAACTTAGATTATGAATTTTAAAATGGTTTATTTATATTTTCTTTAACTTAGAGAGCACATTAATAGTCAGATAGCGGGTTCATGCTTATAGTTTCATTTCATTCTAAGCAAAACAGAGATGTGGTTTACAAGAGCTGACTGTAAATACGACTGTTTGATAAAGACTGTTTGATAAATAAAATTGTTTACAACAAAAATAATAACAATTACAATCCCGAGAAAACGTTGTTACTGTTTTTACTAATTTTGTTTAATGTAATACAACAGCCTACTTGCTATATTTTTTATATTTATCTTTTTACGCGTTACGAATTAACTATGGTATATTGCATTTAATATTTAAAGCCATAAGTAACTATTACAGTAACTAATTTCTGCCTGAATTGACTCTTTCATCGCAATCAAGAACAATGAGTTAGCAGAGCTTAGAAGCGGAGTCCTATTTTGTACACTCCGTAAGGAGAAAGTTTATGCACGTTGAGTTAGTACTGGTATTATAAGAACAACACAAAGTATGGTATAACTGTAGTACTGTGTTACTTAATTGTAGCGTGCCCGACAACATACGATTTAGTTGTTTGTAATTACTTGTAGGTGGTTCATCAGTAAAATCGATAATATTTATCACTATATATTTAAGTTTAATTTAACCACATAACATGTTTGCAAAACTTTTTGCTAATGTCGAATTGTGTCACTAAAATGATAAAATTGTAACACTAAAATATTGCCCGTAGTAGATAGATCGTTCTCCAAAAAAATTGAAATAAAAACTTTTTTCTATGCACTGCATGTTCTTCAGAATTTGGTCCAGAAATATAATCACCCACAGTGAGGAGTGATCGTCCATTTATAAAAAGTGTGGACCAACTGTGGTTCAATTGTCATCGAAATTATTGTATCTTTTGCTCAAACATTTATATAAATAAGGATTTGTTTATTATACAACACGCTGAATATATATTTTTCATTGTTTATTGTCTATATTGGAAATATTGGAAGATATTTAATAGTTTTAATAAATATGTTTTGGCTTCTTTGTGAAACGTGGTGGTCGTTTTTAGTTGCAAAATTACATGATTTTTTAATAATATATATACGTAGTAGATATAACAAATAGGTAGTACAACATGTGTTAGTGGAATAAAAAAGAGCGCAATAATTGATTTATTTAATTAGGCCTACTGCACTGAATGTTATGTGTAGCATTCCAGGGCCTACATTGAAGAAAATTGCAATTTCTAAATTTTTTGTTTATAAAAGACTGAATTCTGCGAAAATCTCTTTTTTGTGCTCATCTACAAATGGATCATCTAAAATTTTAAATTTTAAAATGTGACACTTATGTACACAAAATATAAGACAATACCTTTTTTTTAAATTCTAAAAATAATTTTATTGAAGAATTTAATTTTCAATATTTGTTATTTAGCATTTTCTACTAAAAGCATCAAATGATGTAATCAGTATATTCACTCAGTTAGCTAGTTGGAATATCTAGATTGTGTCTAATAGGACCCTGCTATATTTTGTTAAGACTTCACAATAGACAATTGCGCAATGTTATAACTTATAAGTTTAGATTAACAGAACATGTTTAAAACTGACCAACATATAATATATTACATCATCACCGCGATACTAATAAAGATGAAAATACTAAATTTCTTTGGAAATATGTAGAGATGCGCAGTATTATAATGTTCAGAATGTCAGTCAGAATGTTCCATAAACTGTTGAAAAAATAATTCAACAAAACATTAATAAAACTATATACATACACAAAATTGAAATTTAAAAAAAAATTAAATAAATGTATAATCTTTTAACTATTAAACAGATTAATTACTGAAACAATGAAGTCTACAAATGATGTCGGAAAATGTTATTGAATTATTTTGGAAATAATAAACGGTTGCATGTTATTTAATAACGATAGTATATATATATATATATTATACAACGTTTATTTGAATATCTCTGACTGTAAGTCCGCGTTTGTTGTATTGGCTTGTTTCATGAGATGCAGACATAAACATAGGCATATAATTTTTTATACATAAAATACAACAGTAAACTTTAGAAACAACGTTTCCTTAAAGGTAAACCTGCAATCGTTCAGCTCATAGCATCTTTGATAAATGTAGCAGGAAATACTTTCATATATTTGAAAGGTAAATAAGAGCTTTTGATCAATACACAGGAGTTACACATCGTAGAGGAAAAGCGACAGGAAACTTTATTGAGTATAAAATATTAATGTATATTACCGCTTTTAAATCAGGTTTATGTCTTCATTCAAAATGTAATACAATGTACGTTCGGAATATTTTCTAGTAGCGTGAAAACGTAACATATATTGAACAGGATTTATACACTTATCTCGTTGAGCCATACATTGAAGCAGAATATGATTACACCACATACTCACATATTAATGAAACCAATTTTGCATCTAAAATACTAATTCATTCAAAATCTTGATATATAATATATGTCCTTATGATATGCAAAATGGCATGATAACCATTAATCAAACATCAATTGTGTTTATTATTTTATTATATTTGTACAATAACATATACTATGTGCTGTATAATGAGCAATGACATGAAACAATATGAGATTTCATAATTTTTATAGATTATATAGAAACCTCATTTATTTGAAATAATATGTGTAGTTTTAGAAATCGAATGGGCGCTTAAATAGATATCGAATGAAATCAAAAACTGTATAATGCCGTTTGATTGGGCCCCACGAAAATCTATTCGATACTTTTGTAGCCAATCGACTAATACATATATATATATACAAACGAAGCACATTCAACATTTTGAGTTGCATTCAATATTTATTTTGGGGCTCATTCAATTTATAATATATATACAATACATTATATGACATTGGCGTTATTTGTAAACCGTTTAATTGTATATAAATATGATGGCCCAGAATGTTTTATTTGACATGTTAAAATGGATTGATTAACTAGCTAAGATATACCTATTTTGTATTATACAGTATTCACAACGTACAATATATAATCCCAAATTGATTGTCATGTATAGTTCCGCAAACTTTTAAAAATAGATTTTGTACATAGTTCATAATATCAATTATAATTTCTGTTATTTGAAATAAGATTTTTTAAACGTAATACAAATAAATATATTTTAGATTTTTTTAGTTCTATATAAGCAGTTAGAAAATAAAAAAATATAGAATGAAAATGAAAAATAATTAGAAACTATTTAAAACTCACTTTTTCTTAGTTTTAGCATCTTTCTTCTCCTCAACAATCGTCTCAACAGACTTTTCCTTCTCTACAGTGTCACACTCTTCCTCCTCCTCTTCAGCAGCACGATGCTCCTCTCCACCTGCCAATGACGTTATACCGGCCCGGTCCAGCTCAGGCTCCTGCCTAGCGGGGGCGACGACGGTGGTCTTCTTCTCCTCCCCAAGTCTCAGAGAGGTCGACAGATCCACGAGGCGCGGACGGGGCACCGCATCCCAGTAGTAGTGGTCAGCCCAGCGGACTGGCATCACCAGCTTGCGGCTGGGGAGGGCGCCCTCCACCACAAACTCCTGGGCAACCCGATCGTGGTAGAAGCGCATGGGAGTCTTCTTCTGGTGGAGACGAATCTCGTTCATCAGATAGGGGCGCGATGGGTGGTTCAGCATGCTTGTGTCGTCAGTGATGGTGATCCTCCTAGTCAGAGATGTTTGAGAACGGGCGGCAGACTCGCCGTGAGAATGGGGGGGCAGTTTGGTGGTACTCGGCTCGGCTGATTTTGGCAGTTGAAGTACGTATGGAGAAATATCCGATTTAGAGGATAGGAAAGATAGGTTTCGGGAGAGATCAGGGTTCTGTTTTCTGGTATTTAGAGAGTCCACTGACACCGCCCGATTAAACTGAGCCTGTGAGTAGCGGCATATGTTGCGGCTTGTTGATTCACTCAGTTTAATAGCCCGCTGTTGTGCCTGCAAGCGTCGCCGATGTTGCTCCATGAGTCGGATACTTTCACTTGTCTCCACGTCCAGTGTGAGCAGGTCAAGTGGAGTTCCGGACAGTTGGGAGTGGCCGCCCCGATGGGAGGATGCCCGTGAGTGGGGGGACGATCTTGGGATTGACTCAGTGGACACTGACTGGAGGACAACTCGCCTGTAGGATTCGGAGATTCGCTGATCGACTGGCGGCTTTTCGATCTGTGCCGCAGTTCTTTGAGATCGGAACCGGTTGAAGCCCATCGGCCCGTGTGCAATCATGGTTGTCATGGAGAAACAGTATAGAACTGGTACCACTCTGCAACAGTTGTTGTTGAAAAGTAGTTAATTAACTGTAACAGGCGTATGTGCCAACAATAAATTCTAATATATCGTCCCGTTAGATATGTCAACAGGTGAGTACTACTGAGCAGCCAGAGTATACCAGTGATTATGCAGATGAATTATGCTATCTAAAGAGACACCATTGCTCTTCACTTATAGTATGTTAGTTAGTATATGGATGCAAATTACTTATTGATGGGGGTAATGTTAGTACAGAGACTGGTTCTTCTCAAGACGAGCTTTTGTTTCTAGGCAATGATCACTGAAGCTGCCAATCCAGCTCTGTGCTCTCTATGCATTAAACTATATTAAGTAGATTTACTGGAGAGAGTATATAGGCCTACTGTATATATATAATGGAGGGATGCATTATTCCTTTACGATAGAACAATTTGTTTATAAAAAGTATTTCATTGTAGTTCATATCAATACAGATGTAATATAGTATGGCGTTTAATTAAAAGAACACTACGTATTTAACGATATCATTATTGGATCCGTTTTTTAATTTAAATAACATAGTTAAATTGAAGAGGACAAATTCTAGATCAAGAGATCTGCCGCCGCGCCTCTTTTATACATTACATTTAATAAACGGTTTAATTATTTTTTTAATCATTAATATTGAGTTAACCGTTTACATGAATTTATATATTAGTTAGCGCATTTGACATCTTTGGATTTAATGCGCTCTATAAATATATAAATTTATTTATTATTATTATTATGAAAGAGCGGTTCTAAAATGGCAGAACACACTGTGCTAACATTGTCAATTGTATTGCTCTTCTCCAGATATTTAGAAGGGCCGATAGAAGGAGAGGGAGATGGGGTTCCCAGTTTTTAAATTTAGACTAGCCTCAATGTTAAATTAATTCAGCTCCATATTTTATTGATTATAAATGAGATTATAATTACCTATTATTGAATATTTTACATCTGCGGATTTTTCTGTTTGTCACATATGGCGCAAACAGGGAAGAATTTGTGCTCACAGAGAGATAGAGGTAAACATTGCTAAAGATTATTTATTGTACTACGAAGCAGATATCATTTGAGTAAGTGTAGGCTAGTAGCAGTCTACTGATATGCACATAAATGATAGCGAGATCAAAAAGTGGGGGGGGGGGCATTAGAAGGTACTACTTGTATACAGAAGAACATGTTGATGATTGCTGTATGCTTTGCAGATTGTGATGAGGAAGTATTCTCTATCAGGGCCAATCGACTATCGACGGTCAGGTGTCTTCATTTCACCTAATCGAGCACACTCTGTTCAAGGTGACGCCTGGTTGTGGGCTGCAAACTCACCGGGATTATAAAATTATAATTATAATTATAAAATTATATTTCTATTGTTTAATTTTACTCCTGCAAATACTAGAGCGCTTACGATCTTATACGCCATTATACGCTCACACGAATTATTGATTGAATATTTTGGAAATTATATATTGCATTCTGTATATTGTAAATATTCAGAAACCACGTAATATAGTTTGTTTAAAGAGGCTATGGGGTTATGTAGCTATGGGGCTATCTAATATTTATCAATCCTTATTACCAAATTCAATTATACATTTTTTTAAACATACTATAAATAAGACGCGTGGGCTACTTTTAATTTACACCCATTTAATACAATTATTTTTTTAAATGAATCCTATTTTTTAAATTAATAGAAAATTTATAAATACTAGTTTAAATAATATTTATGATAATATTATTCAAAATAATCTTAAATTGGATTTTTTAAATTATACTTCAAAACACACTACTTACTTGTTTTATTTGTAAATCTAAAATATTAAAACTAATTAGACACTACATTCTTCCATTAAAGATGTCTGCATCACACACAAAGGTGAACGCATAAGTATTACTTGTATTACATGCATCAAAGTATAGGTCAACATAATTTATCAACAAAAGTATTGCATCATGGGAAGAATATAATACTTCAAATTAAAAAAATCAATATTAATACTCTTTATAAACTGTTGTATAATATACAATAAATAAAACATTTCATAATTAATAATTCGAGTTACACAATAAGCGCCATTATTCTACACCATGGCGAATCAATTGACAGTGGACACATTATACTACTTTAATATGTATCAACAATTGTTAGACCCATTACAGTAACCCCACGGTTGAAAGTATAGATGACAATATTATTAAAATTATTAGCAGCAGCAACAAAATTATGTATTGAATATTTTTTTCATTATTTTATACACCATTAATTCTGCTGATTCAGATTGATTAGTTCTTTTCTAGTCTCAGTTCATTACGTTTTATTCTTATACATTTATTTAATTTTATTCAAATTTTATAATTTACATGTTTTCAATTAAAATGCTTGTATTTTCAATTATTTTATTATAAAATAAAATTCCTGAAAAAGCTGAAAGCGAACCGTGTTGGAAAAAGTATTTTTAAGTATTTATTCTACTGTTAGCATCAACTTATCAGTAAACATTGATGAATTATAACAGGTAATACGATATTTTCCATATAAATGAGGCAATGCAATAATTCATTTGTTATTAGAGGACATATTATTTAATATGCATATATACATTTGTACTAAATGACCGATGGCATTTTTATAATTGTATGCATTTAAAATGAAATAAAAATTGCGTTATGATATTAAATAAACACGGCATACAAATCACAATGAGAGGCGAATTTAGCAACGTCACAAAATGATACGATTGAGACGATGTTAGAATGGTTTTTTGTTGTAGTTAACAAAAAACTTTAATAAATTATTCTGAATCTAAACCAGCCGTGGTCTCCCATTCTAGTTATCACCCTGACAACGAAATAAGTAATCTGTTGCACTAGTATTACAATACCTTGAATTAAATGTACGGAATAAAACAGGACATGTATATGTATACATATTGTACCCATCTAATTATTAGTTAGATTAGCTTCCAATAAATATCCTTTGAAAGAATGATTTGCCGATAAACCATAAATATGTAATAAGTTATCCGTCAATTCAACTCAACATTCAATATAATATGTACAATTGCTAAATGGATACTTAAAAAGCTTAACTGGATACATTTCGGAAGACATCGCCCATGGCAACAGAATATCATTCCTCGCGCAATAAAAAGCTTCAGATAATTTGTTTTAAAATATTAGTTCGCTGTCTGCCGCATTGTCGGTATGAAGCCTCTTCTCCTGGTTTTTATACTATATCTTGCTAAAAGGAAACAAGGTACATTTCTGTATTTTTTGTTGTTCTGTCTAATAATTTTAAGTTGATAATTGTTGATAATATTTGTCATAATTTTTAGATTTAAAATGTAATATTATACAATTATACAAATTAAAAAATATACAAATATATAAAATAAAATTTTAAAGGGTGATGTTCAATATATATTGATAACGAGAAATACATAGATACGTTAATTTTATAATGCATGCAATAAACAAAGATATTTAATTTTAATGTATTTTTTTATAAATATGACAATAATACTTTTTTAGTTGCGTTATTTACATGTTCAGTTAACTGTTTAGGCATTAGGCTAATTTGTTTTAATTATTTGACAATTGTAAAAGGAAGTCAATTGTATCTCAATTTAAATAAGATTTGATATTCAGTAACATTTCTCACAAACTTATTATGAAGACAATATATCTCTGTCATTATACAAACTACAATACAATAATGCAAAGTGACAATTTTATGAAATAGCTTCTAACGAATACTGCGTAATTGCAATAATTCTTTCATGAAAATTGTATTATAAACACAATCTTTTGTTTTAATATGATGAAATATATATATATTATTATATATTATACAACGTACAATACAAATTGTATTTTGTAATTGTAATATTACTAATGTATTTTAAAGAAACACAAAATATCGTAATCAATCGTTGCTAAATGGTAATAAATTTTAACTTATTGTAATATTTATATTCCCTAATAATATTAACATTTCATAGTTATTTTATTCTTTCATCGCATTTAAAAAAAAGTTTATTTCTTTTCTTATTTTGTATAAACCTACTAGTTCTTTAAAAAATACATTAAACCAAACAATTAACTAAGATGTAATCAGCAAGCACAGATATATTGTAGATGGGTTTCCATGTTTTCTGGAAGGAAACTCCAAAAAAATTAGAACCTTATACAAAAAAAATACAACTTTAAAAATGCCATATAAAATGTGTACAGCAAAGAGGTTGAGTGTAATACAACGCCCTATTGATATACTATGCGCTTTTGAACTATGCAGTAGAAAATTTACTGGATGCGCAACTCTCATTTTTAAATTAAATTAATTTAATTTAATTTAATTTAATTTAATTTAATTTAATTTAAAATGCATTAGAACATTTTCGCACACATCGTGTAATCCCTGTTACTGATTTGCTATTTAAAATTAGTGACTTTTTAAAATTCACAAAATTAACCTCATTAATGCAAATTAAACTTTCTTGTAAATTATATCTAAATATATGTAAATATAGATATATTAAAAAAATATATGTAAAATCAAATTAAACCAACGTATATTCATAGAAACACTCAAGTTCATTATTTAAGCTGTTACATCATACCATTACAAAACCTATACGCACAGGCCTTATTACATCACATTTACACAAGATTCTTTTTGGCACGCACTTAATTAACAACGATTATAATTAACATGAATTTAAGATTTCAATCTAAATGTTGTAGAGTGAAATGTAAGTTAGCTACATTATCTATTATTAAGCAGTACTTCATATTTTGGTCTAAATATACCTACGTATATTATATTTTATTCTAGTATATTAGAAAATATCTCAAATTTAAAATATTCGGCGCCTTATATTTTGATCTAGGAACCCCCTATTCGAAATTTCTATCATCGCGCCTTCTGAATTGTAGCATTTTAGAAAACTACAAAAAAATTACACTATTTTGGTTTTAAGCATGGTATATTTTGTCATTTGACATTTGCTAATTTTATGCGAATTTATAAATAACAAAATCGAAAAAATAATTCCTTATTTTCTAGATTCAATCACTATAATTGGTCCATGGTATAGTGGGATTCGAAGTCTATGTAATTGTAAATTATAATAATTTGTCTTTCTTATAAACGAATAGAAAGATGTTACCTGTGAATTCGTTAAAAAAGTTGTATGAAACACACACTAATTCAATTTGTAATAACAATAATTAAAAAGTATATTAGTAAATATTTATATATATATATATCGTTGCATCAATATAATGACATATATATGTAATTTCTTTTTTGAGATGTTGCGTTTTTTATAGCATTTCGTTGGTGTTTAGATCTTTTGTATTATAAGTAATACATATTTTGAAGCTGGAAAAATTGAGTAGACCTAACATAATTTCTTCATACACTCTTATAAAGTAATATCTAACTTTCGTTTTGTAAAAATATAGTATTGAAATTTAACAAAATTAACAAAGAAAATATTTGGAAGCTTTTGGTTTTGGTAACTATGCAAAACTATAATATATATAAATTACGAATTACTATTGAATATAGAATAAGTATACGTTTCTCAAATTAATAAATTGACCACCATATTTAAACCAGTAAAACAGTTTTTTTTACTTAAATAGTATATTTGATTGATTGTATTCTTAATAAAATATAACGATACAACACATAACTTATACTATAAAATGTCACGTGTGCTGTTTATTTTTATAACTACTCTTATACTCTACTTATGCAGCATTCCTACAGCTTCATAAAATCGATATTTTACTTTCAGCATACTCGTTCTGTCATGAAACGCCGGTATGTCATTCGTTCCCCCCGACCACCGTCACCGGTGTCGTAGCGGCGGGTGTTCCTGTCAGATCCCCCACTGAGTGCAGGAGGGCCTGCGTTCCCGGGTAACTGAGCACAATCATAGATTAGACGTGATGAGTAATATAGTGGGCCGTCCAGTTAATTAATATACCTTCTATGTATATATTCAGATTTGTACTCTTAATACTTTGTCTTGTGTTGTTTCTTATTGGTTCACAGTCTGGTACGTACGATTATTTATAGTGTTTGATTGCTGCACTGTCTATTTGTGATCAATAATTGTCTGTCGTGTTTTGTAGTGGTGTGTTGTTTCTTATTGGTTCACAGTCTGTTACGTAAGATTATTTATAGTTGCTGTATTATAAGTTTTTCACTTTTGTATTCGCCTCTGATAAAGGTACACATGTATTGAAAATTCAGGCAATAAATTTGCATAGTGTTGTGGAACTATCTTAAACTTTTTATACTATAATTAAATATGAACAGTATTTTATATAAATTATATTTAATTTGAGTAACGAATCATATTAGATCAATGTTTATTGATATTAAATAAATTGTCTTTTGAACAGGTTATATCATAAAAGTTGCTTTTAATGTATAATCACTTGCTAATGTGGTCTGCTAAATACATAACATATATATAAACTTGTTTTAATCAACAGTAAAAAAAAAAGATATAAAGCGTAACATTAAAAAAAACCTTTTTTAAGAACAACTCTCCTCTCCATAGAAATGAATATGAAAGTGATAATGTAGCAGATTCATTGATTAAATACATGTCTAGCCACCTAGAATACTACAGCAATCACTAAATATATATATATATATTTAACCATTCAGCAAAAATATTTACAAAATTCAATAATATATATATATATATGTATTGTTCGCACTACAATACTATTATACCACTTGCAATTACAGTCTCTCAAGTCTATTGTACTACACAGTAAGAAACATAGAAAACAAAAATACAGTACTATTTGGTAAAACAGAAACGGTTACATACATAATATCAAACATTCCTGCAGAAATCAATCTAATGACCAGTTTTTATTGCGTTATGTAAAAAGAGCTGATTTATGAGATTAATAATTTTGAACTGTAGCCTGTTTTTGTTTAATGCTCGAATTAAATTAGTTATATATTTGTCCTATATGTATAAAGAATTAGAAATTGCTTCAACTAGATATTTACTGTATCATGGTACATTGAGTTTTGGAGGTCTGTTAAAATGTGAATTGTTTACAGGAATAATTAAATACTTACAGGAACACCCCCACCCCCACCCCCCACCCCCATCGTCGACAACATGAAATGGCAGAAAGTGGACTG
>JAUZND010017185.1:0-26828 GCA_034780555.1 Coelogynopora nodosa | reverse complement strand
ACAAACAATACCGCCATCGTACAATCTTGGAAAAAACTTGACCAAAAGTTTGATTGCCTTTTTTCAAAGCGGGCTTTTGTTCATCATTATGTTGGCGAAGGAATGGAAGAGGGTGAATTCAATGAAGCGCGCGAGGATATGTCGGGTCTAGTGAAGAATTATGAAGAGATTGTTTTAACTAGCACAGAGAATGATCAATCGGAAGAAGAAGGTTAACTTGTGTTGATACAATCTTATAAAATATATATTTAAAAAATGCTGTTATAGTTTTGGCATTTTTGTATTACATCTTTCAAATATATCTATTACTTATTATCCGATACAAATTTCTATTTGATTTGTTTTCAAACATGTTTTTATTTTACGGTACCCGACAATTATAGATTATGCGAGATTTCAAGAACAATTTCTAAAATAACATAAAAGGCATATTTGTTAAATTTAAAAAAATTAAGGAGGATATTGTCAAAAGTGATTAATACTAATATTATAATTATCATTAAATGGGAAACTAAACTAGAGTATTTCATACCAATACATATACCAATACCAATACAATAGCTAAACACAAATAATTTTCAAAAGTATTTAAAAAAAAGGTTATTATGTGAGTTTTTATCAAATAGGTCCATATTATAATATGGCTCCGGTATCACTGGTTTGCTCTAATACGCTAAATTAATTTTTAATTGTAGTAGTAATGTGGAAGGGGTATTTCCAGCTCATCTCCTCCCCACAAATGCAAATAATTTTTAATTTTCGCACCGAATTGTTTACAAATTTGTTCGTCCAATCAGAATCGAATATTTGTTATTTGGTTGCTATGATTCCTATTTTCCAATTTAAATAAGGTCCAGGCCATTTCCGATTAATTCGCAAGGTTACAAAATTTAACTCTAATTACTGATTTTGCCAAACACGATACATTGTAGCAAAATAATGTCCCATCAGGGTGATTTCAATGGGGATTCCGACAAGGTCAATGTCGTTGGATTTTATTTTATCACTTACAAATGAATTAATCCCTAGTGCTATCAAATGATCATTCAAGTGAAATTTTTTCCAAAAGGAGAAAAATTCCCTAAATCACTAAAATCCCTAAATTCCTAATGTTTAATACGATAAAATACTTATACTCCTGCAGTTTAATATTTAGAATCCCTAAACTCCTAAAATAATAATGTTTATTACACTAACATTTATAAACTTACAAAGTTTTTTAGCTTAAAATTCCTAAACTTCTAATATTCAATACCCAAAAATTCATAAACTTCTAATATTCAATACCTAAAAATTCCTAAACTCATAAAGTTTAACGGTTAGACTCGCATGCTGGGTATTGGAGAACCCCATACACTTTCAAATATCATTTCCTAAGCTTCTAATTGATAAATTATTTAGATATTTTATCACTTTTTCTAAATAAATGACCTGATAATTTATTAATAAGCTTAATTGGCATTACATTTTCCCTCAGCCAATAGCTAGTTAGACCCTCCTTGGGGTACTCCAGTATCCCAACCCAAAACTATATAGAGTAACTGTAAAAACATTGATAATACCTTGGATAAAGTAATATTCTACTGAAATACATGTATTTGCATAGAATAATGTCGATGTATATAATTATTGTGTGATATATCATTCCTCTAATATATAAGCTATATTTTAAATTATAATATGTATAACAATATATTATAAAACCACAGTGTTTTCTACCTCTGATGATTTTATTCTAAGTAATTTATTGCAAACTTACCTTCTACCCTTCACGAAAATTACGCTAGTTAAGTGAAACTTCTATCAATAGCTGATGTCCTCCCCACTATAGATGTGTTGGTTGAGTTCCACAAGCGTGTCAGCTTCCGCTAGTACATCCCCTCTAAACCAGGTAAATTTGGTCTAAAGATATTCTGGGTAACAGAGCCTAAGACAGCTATACGACTGAAATTTCTCCTCTATATTGCTGAAGGTGCGCTGTTAGCTACTGCAAAAGAGGAGCACGGTGGTCCCGTACCAACACTGGTGATACGTCTGATGACAACAATAGGTTTGGCTTTCCTGTCTGTATAGGAGTCAACCTTCCCATTCTGTTTGCCATCTGTTGGAATAGGTATGATAACTACAGCTCTCCAGGACTGAGGGCAACCCCTTCTCTTCTTGCCATGACAGGTTGAAGTATTCCAGCGCAAACTTCTGGGCAACCACCCCTGCATGCCGCTTTGCAAAAGCGGGAAGCGATACCGTCCGGGGTCTCGGTCGCTTTTGCCTTTGATTGGTCCAGTTCATAGCTTATCAACTCCACTAGAGAGTATGAACTACATTATTACCCTTCAGGTCCATGAAGAAGAGCTTCCGTATTAAAGATTTTCTTCACTTGACGGTTATTCTGTCTGTCCTCTAACCAGTTTGTTTTGGGGGGGCATACACAATCACACAGGCGTGTCTATGTGGTTTCCCGGTTTCTCGACAGTATTTTTACAACTGGAGATTCCAGTCTCCCCTTCTTCTTACGCGCCTGAATAGCAGCTGATTAAAAAAAAGGGGATATCATCCATTACAAAAGTCGGGAGACGTCCACACTTCACCCTTACCCTTTGAAGGCCAATGTGTCCGTCCCGTCTAACAGCAGCGTATCTCCAGATCGGAGAAGCAACCCCCAAGAGTCATGATATATCCTATATCAAAACTACAAGGCTACAAATCCACACCTGCAAGTACCTAGGAAAGGAATACCCGCTGTCCTTATCCCGTGTCGAGCAGGTGTGGCTGTTGACTAAGTATATGGTATATATTCCGAATGGTAGTGTAATTGGTTTAGATCAATTAATTATTTGTCTACTGCATTTTGGAAGAATTTATTGCAAGTAGTAGGCTCTGTTTGCGCTTTTTTTGTATTTGGTACTGGCGATGATGCACACCACCACAGAGGCAACATCCACATATAAAAAATTTGACCCCATAAACTATATATTTTTGGATAGTCCACATCTCACTGAAGTCACACATATGGGTCACAAAAATCATAAGGTAGCTATTCGATTTTGATGGCCAAAATTTCAAAATGGCTGCCATTTTCTATATATTTAAACAATATTCACTTATAGCATTGCTTCTAGGATGTCTATACACCAATATAATTTCTATATAAATCATTATATAGCCTCTAAAGTATACCTAAACTGTATTCAATGATCTACAGCACATATATTAACATTTATGTCATTTATTATCCATAAGTAGTATATCGTGGTGGTGGTGATGATTACGTTGGAGATGGTTGTGGATATAAGACATCCTGTTGCCTTTCTGTAAGTAGTACATGAGAAGTAGCATGAGAAGTACATATAAAAAAAGAATACAGTCTTTAAAGAAAAACATGAACAATTCTTGCGTTATAAGTCCGCTTAAGCGCTTGCCTCCTAACTGGCATTGGAAGGTTACGTGGTACTCTCTAATTGGCATGCCAGCAACGCTATTTATGACAAGCTCATTAGAAATCTAGCAAGCCTTTTTTAACAGTGATGTAGACGAAACTGTAATTCTTGCATGCATATGAGGGATGTAGATGACGCATTTATATATTTCAGTTGAAGTAACATTTCTACAAAAAATAATTTATGATGGTCAAGTATCTATAGTTACGGAAATATGCGATAGTCTATTGTTAAATATTATAACCACATATATAAAAACACATTATAGCATTTTATAAGCTGATAAATTATAATTAGACTAAACATAATAACTTAATTTTACTCATTAAACAATAACATGTAGTTTATAAAGTTACCGATTAATAACTTGGTACTAGGTAATATTACTACGATTTTTTATTTTTTTATTGTAACATTAAAGATTATTCTTTATTTTTCTGTATATGTCACAAATTGCAAACGTTAGCATCACGTACATAAATTTTCTTATTCTTTTATTTTTTTTCTTGTGTCCCGAAACTTTAACAACTTCTTTCTATCGAATTCTAAGGGTGCCTGTGATGCAATTAAATGCACATCATTTTAACTATAGTGTATATTGTACAGCTTTTTTTGAAAATAATTTTATAATATAAATGTTTTTTCCCTGAACATGTTAGTCAAACCATTTTCAAGAATAGTTTCAATGTACACTCAATATCAAAAGTTTATTAAAGAAAAATCTGTGACCTTTAACAAATTGTCTATAAAGTACATATTAATGACGAGTCATTAATCGTAAATTAAATATTATTTAAAAAATAATAATTTGTATAGTAATAATATACATTTCTTATAAATCCTTCAATAAAAAATGAGATCATACCAGTTAACAGTTGATCATAAACAAATTATATAGATGAATATTATACAAACGTAAAAAATGATAATTAATCGATGCTTTTGCCGAAAAACTAAAATACCTTTTCAAAAAATTTAGGACTCATTTTTAAAATGTCTAAAAAGCTATTTTTAGTTTTAGCATTACTTACATTTAGTTATATGTAATATAGTATGAAACATATAACAGAATGATTGCTTCAGTGTATTTTAAGTTATAGTAAATGATTAAACAAAGGTGGATCAAGTTGACCCATCCCTTTGATTCTTTTAGGGTTAAATTGAAATTTAATCAACACATATATATAAATACTAATATTATCAATATTATGAAATATGAGTTAAACTTCATTGCTTGCTTAAAAGTTTATTATACCGTTTTTGCATTATTTCACCAATCATAAACTATTCCAGATAATTAAAAAGGACAAATCATAGAAAAACAATAATAGAATTAGCATACGAGTAAATAATTATATAAAAGTTATATTAAATAAAAAATAACATAAAATGTGCACAGTACAATCAATAATAGGAAAACAGAAAAATCTCCACGATCTTGTTAAACGTCTGGTCAACCAAGCTAGGTAATGTACAATATAAAGGAAACTTGATCTAAATATTTAAAATGTAATACATATAAAATACTAATTAAAATTATAGCCAATACTAATTAATCGTAATTATTGTCAAACTTTACTTTGCAAAAAGTTACAACAAACATAAAACAATTAAAATATAGTAGGCTCTTACGTTGGTTTACAGTTAGTATAGAGCCACACTTAGTTTATGCTTTAACGTAACAAATGTGATAAAATACAAAAAAAATTATAAGACAAATTAAACCAACAAATAAATAGATCGATTCATAAGTATCACATCATTTTCTTAATGGACGGTGAGATAGCAAACAAAATATTAAGATATAATAACATAATTAATGTTCCATTATAAATGCGTCAAGAACAAAAAAATACAATTTTAGAAAGGACAAATGATAACAAAAGTGTGCAGCAGTGCAGCTAATACAATATCATTATGATGATTCATCATTTGTCAAGGGATTATCAGCGGAGTTTATGGAGATTTAGGACAAATTTACCCAATCTTAGTCTTATAATAAATAATAATTATATTATAATGTATACAGAGTCTAATATAGTATATATATATATATAGACATATATCTCCACAGTTTCAGTATTTTAGTTTGAAGCACATGAAAAACAGGAAGAAAGTTTGCTTTCCGACTTGGGGGCTGGTTTTGTAGATAGGTCTGAAATAAAGTAAATGTGAAAGCAATTTACAAGTTACAATATGTATATATACATAATATATACATATTGTATATATATCATAGTACAATAATTATGTTATTAAATCTTAAAATTTTACATTTACAGAGTATTTGTTTTTGCCACAAAAACAGTTCGAAACTATCTCGATATATATATATATGCTCTGTAAATGTAAACTTTCATTACTTTCCTAACAATGAAGATTAAACATTATATTGAACATTTCAATTGATAACACTCGCCATACGAACACACAGACAATGTTTATAGTTTTAGTAGCATGTGGTGGTTTACAACTCTATACTCAAATAACTGGAATTATAATGGAAAATAGTGGTTTTTATAATATATTGGTTAGAAGTTGGGTAAATTTCACACTATAAAGATTTTTGGGAATCGTGGTGCTATTAGTGCCAATACTATGACATACTGTATATAGTATGAATAGGGCTAAACATTCAAGGATTTAAGATTTTATAGCGCCTTCATGAAAAAGTTTTCACAAGAACTGTAGAAACCTTTACTGAATAAAGGCAGATATATTACAGCTGACAATTTATTTATATATTCGAATCCGGCCGAATTGAATATGTCAAGTAAAACAATTGAGGCATAATCAGTTAGTTAACCGTAACAAAAAAACAGTAGTTTATACAAATTAGAAAACAAACTGTCATTATCTTACTGCGGGACAAAAGCACTTCTCCTGTCCTACTGGTTCTAAAGGCTAGAACACACCAAATAGTTACTTCAGTATAACAACTTTTGGCATGCCAAAAAGGAATGTAAGGTTCGTATACTAGTTATGAAGCTGATCATTGATTAATAAAATCAAATAAAGAGATTTTTTTCGAAACTGCTTTAGAATTAAGAATTAATAATGACTTATTATCAAGAAAATGTTTCATTTCAACACTGAATGAGAATATGTAAATATAAAGTTTATTAGGAATGCAAGAAAAAATGTTAGATAGAAAAGCTGATGATCGCAGTGATACTCAAACATGACGCAAACTTGTATTAACTTACTAACAAGGTTCGAACCTATAGTAGCAGATTGTCTGTTCATTGCACTTGTTGTTGACATTGATTTCAGAACAGTATCTTCAAAAGCAAGAGTCGTCAAACGAAAGAAGAATTCTTTCACATTCTCACCTATAATAAAAATAAGATTTGGTTATAATGCATTTTTAAAATTGCATAATTTATTTATCAACTTCATTGTTTAAATTTTTCGATTTTAAAACTTTTTAGTTTTCACTTAACGGTAGTTGTGAAAGATAATTTAAGATATTACAAAATGTAAATAATAATTTACTGTAATACATTATAATATGTGACAAAAAGAAATGGAACCATATTTTGGGAATATATTAAACACATAAAATTATAGTGAAGACATTTATACATAACAATAATTATGTATAAATAGGCACTAAAACAATTTAAATTAAAAAATTTACGTTGAACGTAGAATTTTATCAAATTTTAAAAATGACTCTAAAAATAATATTTCATTCTTGATAGATTAAGTATTTTAATTAGTTGGAAGAAACTGGTGATCAGTTTTAACCGTTTCAATGTTTAACTGGTGATCAGTTTTAATCGTTCGATATATTTTTTAAATTGAAAATAACTTGCACTACAGGATCATGGTTTAATGTGTATGTACCGTGTTTCAATGTAAACAGAATAAATACTAAAAATATAGCTCTTTTTCAAATATAATCTTGAATTAAATATATACCATAAATCCATCGATCGTGTATCAGCCGCACCTAACAAACTGCTGGGATAACGACCTTGATAAATGTTAATCTCATGTTTTGTCTACCTACTCCATTAGTTATTTACCGTATAATATTGTATTAGTCTAATTATAAATGCACAAAACGGGCTCGCCTAATCTTGTCACTTAATAGAGAATTTTACAGGTATGACTTTTAGGTTGCGAGAAAAAGCCGAACACTGACTTTTAATTATTTTTTTGAGTTTTCAGGTGCGGCTTGTGAACGAAAATTTACAGTATATACTTTTAAATGAAAAGACATCATTAATACTATACAACTGAGTTTTCGTGGTAATCAATGTATACAACAACATATTAAACTATGACGTGACATAAACGACAACGAGAACTAGCGCGCGAAGTACACACACAGAGAGAGGAGGAGACCCTGGCTATACACACCCACCGGACTTGGCGGAACAGATCCAGAGCTCGGCATGCATCCGCTCGGCCGTTTCCAGCATGCTTTCCTGCATCATCTGGAACCGGGTGTCCGCCACCAGGTCATGCTTGTTTCCTACGAGGAAACGGAGCGGCGTGTCGGCCGACTGACAGACGTCCTCCATCCAGCGGGCGGCGCACTCCAGTGTGGGCGGGTCGTTCAGGTCAAACACTGCGATCACCACTATAGCGAGGAGTGAAAGTGTGAGACAGAGAGATGTTCGATTTGCATTTCTCAGCCAAGGAAGAAAGTTTATTATTAAGTTCCTATCAATAAACGTCTCGAAGCGGAGTGAACTTTTGTCTATTATTTTAATGTTCGAATTCATTGAAGATGTTCTATATAATGAATTCGTATCAGAATTCGTATTTAAATTTTAAAACTTGATATCATTATTTTATTATATCTACGAGAATATCATTGATACAAAAATGTGGTAAGGACAATTAATTTTATTATTAAGTTAATTTTTCTTATGTTAAATTATTTTACTAGGATACTTGTAATATAGTAATACTTGTAATTGTAATAAATTCAACTCTATGCGCATGATTTGAGGAATGGGAGATTGGGAGTGTTTTAATTAACTTATTCACTGATTAAAATTATAAATGTGAAATTAATAGTAGCGATAGAGTGTATCAGAAAAATACAGTATTTAGATCATATATACCCATAGAAATGGATAGGATTGTCCATTTCTATGCATATACCATACCGGTGAGAATCGAATGCCCGCATTTTTTTATTAATTCTACTAGGATTACATAAATGAATACATTTTTAAAATTTAATTTTATAAAGGTAAAAAAGTTCTGTTTTACACGAAATAAAAACAACAGAAAATGTTTTTTCTATATTTAATTCGATTCACTTTTGCGATTTCCCTATAAGAAAATGACATAATAGACACAATATACATGCTCCTATGTTATTCTTACCATGAGCCCCACGAAAGTAAGATGATGAAATACTCTTGAAGCGTTCCTGTCCTGCTGTATCCCAGCTAAACGAATAGGAAGTTACAGTGTATGTTAATTAGTATTACACTAGTGGGGTGTAGAGACTCCACTATTTTTTGTTTTCCAATGTTTTGAAACTTTGGAAATTTTTGCATTGACTGGTGCAAAAACCGTGGAATCGGCCTTGTCAATCTAAAACGAGAATTGTTTTAATTTTATTAAATTTAATTTTTATTACAGTGAAAAATTAGCTATTGATTTTGCAAATTGTTGACCGTTTTCAGCTCTCTAGTAAGTTGAAGTTATATGTTCTTGAAGTGTGGTATTTTCAAATAGCCCGTGGTGAGAATAATATTATACATAAGAAAAAATATAACATTATTTTTAATGCCAGAATAAATTGTTGTAGTTTTCTTTGAAAAAAATTAATTAAAATATATTAAAACCCTATTTTTTTACTAAAACAGTTTTCCACTTTTGTCTCTATAGACGTTGCTCTTTTGCTAACTACGTTTGGTTAACATTTACCATTATTTAATAGCCCGTGACAAACTAAATAAATAATGAGATAATTAATTAATTTTTACTTTATGAACAAAAAGTGAACTAAACTATGAAACAAGCAAAATTTATCTATATGTTATATTTTCAAATTAATAAAAATAATAAATAGGTATAATAAATGTAATTATGTATAATTATATTATTAATTATAGAGACAAGTGTTGTCTTTATTATAAGCAATAAACAAAAATACGATGAAAATACCATTTGTTGACGAAGTTGTGTCCCACCTTATCTTAAATAGCCCGTGGGGAGGGGGGAGAAAGGGGAGGGGGGGAACTTCAAGAAAAATAGAAACACTAACTGATCTACAACAACTTACATCTGCAATTTGTAGGGAATGCCAAGAACTGATAATCGCTCCACTTCGAAGTCTACTCCAATGGTGGCTTTGTAGTCACGGTTGAATGTGTTGTGACAAAAACTATGCCGAAGAAATATAAACAGAATACATACTATAATACACACTGTACACTTTGCGATAATGAGCTATAGTCAACTATTACATACAGTTAAAACATTTCCTATTCATAAGCGTTAAAGAGTAATTAAAACATCATGATGTTATAAGTAGCATTTGCACAATGCAGTTTTTTAACCTTATCGAATCTTAGAGCGTTAATAAAAGTAAATCGATAAATATATGTGCTGGTGTAAAATAAATATGTTAAACATAAAATTGACAAATCTAAAAAAATGTGTATCCAACAAATGTTATTTTATTCTTAGGTATTAATCAGATGTGATATTTCTTAAAAAAGCATACACTCCAATAAATCAATTTGATAAACTCCGTAAATATTTATTTAAGGAAATAGTACAAAATACTTATTATCGTATCAAGTAAATGTTCCTTTTAATATATTCCATAATAAATACACGCGAAAAGCAGAACAAGTATATTCAGTAAACACCAATGCAACGTTATAAAAGCAAAATTAAATTAAAAAATTGACTAACCGCCTAATCAGTGAAGTCTTTCCAGTAGCCACCTCACCAACAATAACAATCTTAGAAAGTCTCAATCTGAAATAAAAACCAGTATATATAAGATGACAACATAATGACAACAATTGTATGAATATAATAATAATACATAATTATATTATCAAGTCTTAATATATATTACTCAGCATTCCCAGCTTGATGGTTTGCACAAGCTGCTCGAATTCTTGGGTGAAAGTTTTGCTGCGAATAGGGACTGGCTGATGCAGAGTAGGCCTGCAATATGTGAAATCACAATAGGTTAAAGATTGAATACAAATTATACCATGCTAAATTTAAACGTATGTATACGTATAAAATAATTTTTAGACTTCTAAAACAAGAAAAAGAAGTGTAACTAATACAAAAATGGAATATTTCATGTTAAAAAATGCCGTCAAAAATGCATATGAAGCAGCTTCAAAAGATACTTTTAAATCACGGAATTTATTCTTTAATCAAATTTCATAAGATTCACAAAAAAATTGTAAATATATATCCTTATTTGTGATTAATAGTATCGTTATTGTTTACAATATATTAATGGATTCTTGGTATACTCTTGCAGCATGCAATAAGATTTTCGAGATATATAATATATTGAACCCCAAAATAACTTGAATACATGTTGACTATATAAATTAATTGGGCGAAATATATAGGAACTTTAAAACACAATACTTTAAGAGAAAAACAAAACTATACTCTCATTTCTTGATTTAAATCTGAAACATAAATGTTGGAATATCTCAAATCTCCCCTATATGTGAACTCAGATGACTTCTGAGGAGTACTTAACTATTTTAATATAATATCAATAATAATCGTATATTTATTAAACATTGACATAATAATTAAGTAACCATACATAAAATATAGGATAATGTCATTTTCAATTTTAATTCATTTTGGCGTATCGTCTGTGAGAAATGTGAGGAAAGTATGTATCCCACTTACTTCCAATGTTCGTTAAAAGTTAGTAACTTTTAAATAAACCTAGCTGCTTTCCATGCACTGTTATATAATTTACACAAAATACTGTTAGAACCGATTGCTCTTTTCTGCGAACTAAAAATTTAATTTAAAGTACTTTATGTTCTTTAATTTAAACACAGGTTTTCTTTATAATGTACTTACACTTTTGCATTACTGCCTTAATAAAAAAAAACTATTAAATTTAAGCGTATAGTAATGTATACGCCATTTTTACCACTTTAAAAAATTAAAAAGTGTTAGCATTACGATGCTAACGAATTAATTATTCTCTTTCTTTAACATTTATAAGATTTGTGTAGCTTTGGCTTGCGAAACGTAAAAATTGCTTTTTGAACGGAAAAAAATTAAAATATAAGAAAAAGAATAAGTTGTTTTTTTCTATTTGATAGTACGCTGCTAGAAAACCTAACCTATTACTAATATAGATTAGTGAATTTAAATATTACAATGGGTGAAATAACACACAGTCGAGATAGCGTATTTACCTGTGGAAATTCATTTATAATGCGATCACTTGCAACAGTAGGGCTCAACTTTTTCATCCCATTTGATGCCATGCTTGCACCACCTAAAGGGAATTAATAAACATTTAAAAACATTACAGTAATTATTTGATGCATTCACATGTTTTAAAAATATATAAAAAGCTTTGAATAGTGTCTGAATATAATAAATTTGGAATAGTAAAACCAAAATACGATATAGCCTATACAGATAATACTGAAATAACATGTGTAAGCTGTGCGGAAACATATGTATAGGAAAAACCAACGCAGTCTGCACAAAAGAATTCAAGAAAACAAACGCTTAATTCAAACGGGAAGAGGACAGTCAGCACTTTCAATTTAAACCACCCCCCTCTTTTTATTTTCAAGGGCGTAAGAAAAATCCATGGGATACATTATGTTAACAGGAAGGTCGGGGATGTAGGATGGTCCTTGATATCCAATACATTTAGACAATGGCGTTCCTCTTTTACACTGTTCTCGTTTTTAATTATATTTTTTATAGAAGTTCATTTATCTTATATTTACTAAATATCACAATATTTAAACATATATTATAAATAAATATGTATAAAAGTACACAAAAATATGTCGCACTACAATATTAAAGACGGTAAAGAATTTAAACTGTTAAAAGTAATTTGAATTTATTTCAGTAGTATACTTTTATTAATTATTGTAACATAATATATATAAATCATTATATCATAATATACATAAATATTTATATCATGCATATTCAAGCTATTTCTTGATAGCACTCCTTCTATTTATTATATAATTATGAAGCTTCAAATTGCCCACACATAATATGTTAAAATATTTTATAGAAATTAATAAATAAGTTATTATCAATATCTTACAATAGCTATTCGGCTTATACACCATTTAAAATAAAAACACATCACTTTACTTCATGTTATATAAAATATATATAAAATGCATAAGCCATAATTACATAATCCATGGAAAGTATCAACGAAAACAAGTGTTAATAGTTCTATAGCTCAAACTTAAAAGTCTAAAGATTGATATAGTATAAATCTTTGAAGTGCATTTCATTGGAAAGTGTCATTTCACTTAAGAAGATGGCATCTACTTCTCGTGTGATGCGTGTCACAGAAAAGTCATGATGTTTCTCTGATTTAATCCAAAAATTGAGACTATAAGTCGAGGGGAACTAATTTCCATATGAATTAAAGCATTATTATCCCATAAATAAAATTATTGATTAGGTTTAGCATGGCCATCCACAAATGATGCCAACACGATCAAATATCAAGAAAACATGTGATGCTAGTAATTAGAAATTTTGTAGGCTGGTCATTGCTTGCGCTATTATTTTTTATTTTGATTTTAAAATATATTATTCAATTGACGACTTACCCCCCTTGAATATCATACTTCCTGTTGTCCGATTGGACTAAAATTTGGTACACATGTACCTCGGGGCAAAATAAGATTTTTGACCAATTTTTTTTCAAAAATATCATATTGATTATTCTGCTATGACGTCATCAAAAGCATTTTTTTGAAAATCATGAAGGAAAAAATTTATAAACTTAAAATTTTGTTGTATTGACCCAAATAAGAAAAATTAAAAAATATATTGGTTATCGATTTTTATGGATATTGATGACTTCATCAGTGATGGTATTTTTGAATTCACAAAAAGAGCATAAGAACTGCACTATAAAACTAAAAATTGGCATACAAACTTATACAATACTAAGATAACTATATCTATAAATAGATATATCATTGGTTATCTATTTCTGGGTCTTCGATGGCATCATAGGGCCGATATCTGGAAATCTATGTAGGTGTGGTAATAGAAAGCTGAAATTTGTAATGTTACTAGTATTCTGAGGGCACTATAATAATACTTACTAACTTTAAAATCAATTGGTTATTGATAAAAGTCATTTGTAGATTTTTCAAATTTTATACTTTCCCGGTACGGACCCAAAAATCACGAAACCCGGATCACCAACTTCTACTGTTTGGATTTTTTCGAAATTTGGTATCCATATATTGCATCTTCCCAAAGTATGTTATTATACACAATTTCAAAAGAATAGAAGTAAAATTGAATAAATAACAGTATTTTCAATTTTCAGAAAATTCTTTATCTATTAACATAGGATTTCCACATTTTAATGTTTTTTTACTATTTGTAGATGCAGATAGGACATCTTTCAGGATTAGACAAATTTTTTAATAGTCTCTTTTATTTCTCCTTCTATTGTCAAAACCACCACGATTAGTTTTTGAACCAAATTCTTGGAACATTAAGACTTCTCCGTCTGAGGTTGGTTCTAATGTAAGATGCTTCGCAGATTCGAGTTGGCGGTGCTCATCGCCTCCTCGGAGTCCTACATGAATGCCTAACAGATAACATACAGTTCTTAGTAAAATGTTAGGAGAACTATCCCCTAAAAATCCACTTTCCAAAGATTTTCCTCTACTACTTCAGGAATGGGTTGTGATTTGATGACACAAATGTTTCGTTAGATATATTCATGGCCGTGTCCAGAGCACTCCTTGTTTCTTGAAATTCCTTGTCCATATGGAAGTTCCATGATTTTATTAAGTGAGTTTCAAAATAATTTTAAAGTGATAACACTTAACCACGCAATGACTCCAGTCCATATCGTTCACCGTTTACTTTGCGAACTTTATGTACAAAAGACTTTAGGCAATAGTTCATATCACCAGATTCCATTTCCTCCACATCCTTGTGTACAGCAAACACATCAGGAAATTGATTGTTTTTAAACTTCTAGTTATGCCAATCTTTGAAAGTATTGTACGCCTAATTTGCTTTATTTTAGATTGCTTTTGGTCTCATTGTGTGATTCAGTTCAGTTATTTCAGTTTCAGACATACTGCCATACCTAGAATCGTTCTCTTCAGGAACTGGAAGCTCATGTTCATTTAAAAGTTGTATAAAACCCTGAACGTCTAACTCTTTAAAGAAAGCCATGATAACTGACTATAGTATCCAGGATACTATTTAAAAATTTTAATTAATACAAAAAATAATTCGGTATGGATTAAAAACGTTAATGGATGAAATATATTGATTACTTCCTCATAATGCGGATAATTTCCTTCAGGCTACGCCATCAGATTAACCAAATTCTGACTCAGTAATCAATTTATTTCATCCATTAACGAACCTATGCAAAATTGACGATTCATAGATATATCGAAAAAATCAATAATGTTGTGATTTATATTTTTTAGATGGAAGACTTAAATTATATACGTTCTTATTATATGCCTCGAAAAAAAAAAATCCTTTTGAAAATAAATGCTATATATTATCGAAGCGCATAAAATATAATATTAAATTATCGTTCAGGTAAATTGTAACTACTCTAATTTTGAATTACCTATATAATAAACTAGTATACAAAATAAAATTAACAGCGAATTTATAATGTATTCAATTGTTGTCTAACAAAACTGCACAATATAAAAACAACTGTATGTAACAATATAAATGTGTATTTGTGTGTATAACAGTCCATTTTTCCGATTCAAAGCATATATTTCTAAATGTTTGTTATACAGTTTTTGAACTCCCTAATGAAGTTAATTCGAATCGCCTCCTCTGTTGATTTCTTAATAGGTATCACACTCTAACAACCATGTAATTCTTGCATTAGATACTTTGTTGAAAAGGCCTACTTGAAGGCTCAGAAATTTTTGGTTTTTGTGCGTCAGTTTGTTGTTCAAAATGGGGATTTAGACTTAATGTATTTTTAAATTCGGTAACGGTGCATACGTCTTCAAATGACAAACTTTGTGATATCAATTGACTGACGACCGTAGTCTTGATGCATTGATTTGTGTAAAAAATTGAGAAAAATCGTTTATCAAGTAAACAAAAGAAGCTTTTCATAAACCTATTCTTGCAGTACCAGACTTGTTGATTCTAATTCTTTAATAGCAATATTAATAGGAATTTTAGCGAGACAGGTTTCTAAAGTTTCAACAGTGCAGATTTTTTCGTGGCTTTAATTATTATAAATGATATCCTTATTTCGATTTGTATAATCTATGATGTTTAATAATGGAAGCTCTTAATTATTTGCTCAGCTCATTTTGATGTATTGTAGATATATGCATATTCATGTCCGTCAGAGACGACAGCGAATAAGGAATAACATTTTAAAATTCTCAACTGTGGCAAAGTTTATTTGCATTTCATGCTAAAGCAGTGTGTTATATATTGTTTTAAAAAACTGTTAGTCAATAATATTTTTAATCGAGAAACATGATTCATCGTACAAAACGCTGTTGATATCGTAATGTGTCGTTTTCTAACTTATTGATTTCGTCAATGATGTCCGTGTCTATTGTAGCATATTTCTTTCTACGATCTTCTTTCATACGATTTAATTTTGCAATTAATATCCATGACAAATAAATTATATATTTATAATTATATACATAAGCTATCAGGTGTATTACGTTGGACTTCCTGACCCACTTTTCAATAAATCGTTCTCCGTAACTGAAGTTAATCGTTCAGTTTTTATCTGCCATATTATCATTTATGCATTAATATGAAATAAAAATATGATTGGCATTAATTTCAATCACACAAAATTCAATACGCAATATATTATTATTAAAATTATAATTAAATAAAAAACGTCTGTATAGCGGATCCAAAGAGATACAAAATTAGAAATTGTTATAAAAAATACATAATTTATGTGACCATTATTTCTGTTTTATTAATAATAAAATACCTTTTTCAAGCAAAATTACAACAAGATATAATTAAAAATATCAAATGTGATTTGCTTACATTAAATATTGAAAAATAATTTTGGAAACAATAACATGAAAATAAAAATCAATCATACAATAATCAATATAGATAGTAATAATAATTAGATTTAATAAATTAGCACATTAGTCAAATGTTATATTATAATTGATGATATAAGCACTCGATGAAATATTGTTTTGAAACTTTACTTTCAATAACATTAGAATCGTTAAATGTTATCCATGTATCTGGTAGTGTCTCCTTATTACAATTATAGCGCATTTCAGAATATAATTTCTAATTTTACTATTTTTTTATACATTTTTGGAAATTGTGTTGCGAGAATTATTCAGAATCTTGATTGGTAATGTTTTGTCATAAGTATGAATGATAGGATTGTTGGAGAATTTAACACTATTAGAAATTGTTTATTTAACATATTGGATTTACATTTCTTTTGAATTCTGTAATATTTCTAACTCTGATGAGCTAAACAATGATCAGCATTTAAGCCAAATAATTGGTCAGTAGCAAAAGCAGCTATTTAAAATTGTCATTCTTTATCCGAAATTGGTCAAGAATTCTACATCTAATGTCATGGTAAAATTTAAAATTGTTATGAAGGCTAAAATGATAGTCGACAGAATTAATTTCTGGGCGTTTATAAGTATCGTATCTATGTTGGGATAATCTAGTGCTTAAATCAAAAGACGTTTCTCCTACATATTGTATACTACAATGCTTCAATTCTAATATGTAAAGAACGCATTTACTCTCACAGATAACAGATTTTTAATTGAAAATTTTTATTAGATGTATAGCTGGTAACCGAAGCAGTTTTCAGCTTTAACATCTAGATCTACAACATGAAAAGGTTTATCAGAGACATAATTAGCTAAGGTGTTATCTAAGAAAAACGACATCTAGGAACTGAAAAACAGAATATCAAGACCGAAGTCATTATAAATAGTTTAAATTTTATGCATTACAGATTTAATCGATTGAAAAATATTTGGATGATATTCGATAACGTTTCAATAAAAAAATATTTAAAATAATAAAAATTTACATTAAAATAATTCGAAAAGTTTTTTAAACAATTTCTATGATCATTTCGCAATCGAATTCGGTCAAACAATTTTACTCACTAAAAGCGGTGAGGAAAATATGTTCCTCCTTCATTTTTAATATAACTTTAAAATACTACATTAACTAATTTGCCACAAATAGTTGTTAATAAAATCCAAATTCAAAATGACAATTACAATAAAATAATTTTTTTAATTTATTTCAAATTAAAATAATTGATTAATGATTCTGTGTTGTTAGTTTGATAGTGAGTGAAATATCACAAGAATATTGGAAAATAGAACAAATTTTGCTCACTTTTAAAACAAAATGTAACTTTTCTCAGTTCTTCTTAATAATTATCAAAATTGTGAAAAGTAATTATGCGAACACGTGAACGGCCTCGTGAGTTATAAATACACACATGATAAAAAGACTTAGCTGGTCACTAGTGGCATAATGTACTAGTCTAGTGATAGACTGAGATTTTGTATTTGTTAAGTAATAATATTACTAGAGTAAATTCTTTTAATTATATTGTTTTTTAACATTAATGTGAGTATCAGCTTCAGAACAAAATGGCAAATTCTGAAGAAACTAAAGAAATTTACCATATAGTAAGTATATATATGTCTGTAGGTTTAACATAAATATCAGTATGTAATTGATTATATTTTTTAGAGATTTTGGTATCTAAAAATTTAACTTCAGAGTTAGAATGGGTAAATTTAAATTGATTTCTTTACATCGTCGTCTATATTGTTTATCATTTTATTAACATTAATTTGAATTTACAGTATTTGAACAGTATTAATTCCACCGTTTCTGCAAAAAAACGTATATGTTGACAATATTTTCGACAAAATTATACAAACATCTTTAACTACTTAAAGTATCGCCACAACCTTCATAATATTATATATTAATTTGAATTATTGGAAAATCTGAGCGGTTAAAATAATAGGTTACAATTGTAATTAATGCTATCTAAATATTGCAATAAGTAGGTATGAATTTAAAGACTGAAATGTTTAATTTGTCTAGGACGCATGAAGTCTAAAACATTTGACATTAATGCACACAAATTAATATCTTATAAAGACACCTGTCATATCGTTAATCAATAAAGCAATACATATCCTAAAAAATCAATTAATTAAGTGAAGGTAAATTAGATTATTAATTAAATCAATAAATTCGATTATATATTAGACAAATATTAAAGTTTATCAATATAGCATTGGAGAATTTCCGGGACGTAATATAAATTCAAACATTAACGAACCGCAAAAAATGTTGATAAAGAAGGTGCGACAATATCAATCGAAATATTATTTTAATTATCTGGGAACATTTTTTAAACGCTATGCAAACCAAAAAAGTCATGCATGTAATTCAAATTTTCGATAGTCATACAATACTGTTAATACGTTAAAACAAAATATATTCGCTTATGACATTTTAATATTGAAAAATATATAAAAATCATATATGTTCATATTTACATAGAAATATATAAATAAAACATCAATATAACAAAAATTATTCATTGCATATTAGTTTTGAACATGGAATAAGGATGTCGCTAAACTTAAAGTTTTACATAACTGTATGTAATGCATCGAAATTCATTCACAATTTGTTACATTTCAGTTGTTCTGAATGGTATCAGCATGAATAAATGTATCATGTGTAGTTGGTTTTCTGTACTATTTTTTGCTTTACTCTGTAAACTTCTCTATACTAAAATTTAGACACATTATAAAAGACATCATAAGTAGTCAAACTAGTAGGAAAAGGAAATGGCTATATTGACAGGATATTGCTAGCTGATGGACATGTGGATTTTTTTATATTGGACTGTTAAAGAATAAACCATAGCATACATATCTAGAATATGTTGTAGCAACATTTCCATTTCACGTATAGTATATATTTTGAATTAGTTTCATCATTACAATATTTTAATTAAATTTAAACAAATAAAAAAAATTGTTTAAAACATTATTTTAGATATTTTGTATTAATAATGAATTAATAGAAAATATCTAAAATAATGTTATTAATAATGAATTTTAAAAAGAAGGAAATTTCAAATTGCAATTATATCTGTATAGAATTATTATTTAGAATTATTATGGATAGTGAGATAAGTTATATATTTAGTTTTAAATTTAAAATATTATCATATTCAAATTTAAACGTCTGTAAACTTAATTATTTCATCTCACGTTTATAATTTTTTAAATTTTATATTAACTAATAAAAAATAGTGTTAAATAGTTTTTAATTCCATAAAAACCGACAAAGTGAACCTATAATATATAAAACAAATGGTGCGTGAAATTATCACTATAAGTAATGGACAAGCCGGTGTACAACTTGCTAATGCCACATGGGAACTTTTATGCATTGAACATGGCATTGAATGTGACGGTACAGCAAATTACGATATGTCGGAAATGGATAAAGATCATTGTAATACATTTTACTCAATAACTCCTGAAGAAAAATTCGTTCCTAGATCATTATTTGTCGATTTAGAACCTACTGTTGTTGATGAAGTACGCACCGGACCCTATCGCAAGTTATTCCATCCTGATCAATTAATATCTCAAAAAGAGGATGCTGCTAATAACTATGCTCGTGGACATTTTTCACTTGGAAAAAATATAATCGTGAAAACTATGGAGCAAATTCGAAAACTGACCGAAAATTGCGACGCTTTACAAGGATTTCTCAGCATGCAAGGCATTGGCGGAGGTACGGGTTCCGGATTCGGTTCTTTAGTACTTGAAACTCTGAAAGCATCATTTAGTAAGAAACACACAATATGTTTTAATATTATTCCTTGCGCTCAATTGTCAACTGCAATTGTTGAACCATACAACGCTATTTTGCAAATGCACTCATCATTGGAACACACTGAGCTCTGTATTGGCATCGACAATGAAGCAATTTATAACATTTGTGAAAGCACTCTAAGTAATACAGTGCCAACATATACAGATTTAAACAGGTTAAGTGCTTATGTAATTAGTTCTATAACTGCTTCATTACGCTATGAGACTTTAGTTTCTGCTGACATCGATCAGCTTCAGACAAATTTAGTTCCTTATCCAAGAATTCATTTTCCGTTAGTAAGCTACAGTCCGTTTGTTTCCACAGACCGAGCTGATCATTTAGATGTGTCTGTATCTGAGCTAACACGATCCCTATTTAACAAAGAAAGCCAAATGATAGTATGTGATTCCACATCAGGCAAGTACATGAGCTGTTGCATTATGTATCGTGGCGCTGTTACTCCTCAAGAAGTCTGCACAGCTATTACGAAAATTAAAAATACAGAAGAAATACAGTTTGTCGATTGGTGTCCAACCGGATTCAAGACTGGCATTCAGACATATGGGCCATGTGTTGTTGCAAATTCCCAAATGTCTATATCATGTCGGAGTGCGTGCATGCTAACAAACAATACCGCCATCGTACAATCTTGGAAAAAACTTGACCAAAAGTTTGATTGCCTTTTTTCAAAGCGAGCTTTTGTTCATCATTATGTTGGCGAAGGAATGGAAGAGGGTGAATTCAATGAAGCGCGCGAGGATATGTCAGGCCTAGAGAAGAATTATGAAGAGATAGCTACTACCACTGAGATTGATCAATCGCAATACGATGATTAACATGATGTACTGATACAATAATAAACTCCCACTTAGCCCATATTATATATATATATACATAATACGTTGCTATATATTGAGCCATTTTGTATTACATGTTTTAAATATATCTCTTACTTAATATTACCCGTGAAATTTGTTATTTAATTATTTATTAAATTTAAGATTATTTTACGATAGGAAAATAGACTAAGCATAAGATAAGATTTCAAGAAAACACGCAAAAAGTTACATGTAAATATTGACAATATTTAATAGTCAGGTTCACTATGTGGTTTCATTTAATGTATTGGGAGATTAGCAAACCTATGCATTTTCAATTTTTTTATTAAATAGGTAATCTAAGAATACATGTTTATCTTTGTTGACATACCTGCATAGCCGCCATTATAAATATCCAAAATGGCTGCCATAAAAGATATATTTGGCTCCATTGCGGTCTCTAATCACTCCACAAAACTTTTAAATTATGCTAATCCTGTTTTAAGTGACAAGGAATTCAATAAATCTATAGAGACAGTCGGTCGTATGGACAAAAACAAGTAAAACCTTATGCTGACGTTTTCAAAAGTATAAGGTTAATAGAATATGAATAAAAACCTCGAAATGATTAAACTTATACCATATAAGTAAAACCTTGAAAATATTTCAGTATGCTATTTAATAAACTGAAGTTCAGATATGGCATATATGTGAGGTTGTCGAAAAATTACTCAATTATAAGACATTAAAAAGGTATTATAAAAACCTTTTTCAATTTAATGAGAATTCCGGCGAATGAGGGATATC
Organism: Coelogynopora nodosa; assembly: GCA_034780555.1. Lineage (NCBI taxonomy): Eukaryota > Metazoa > Platyhelminthes > Proseriata > Coelogynoporidae > Coelogynopora > Coelogynopora nodosa. The sequence goes on along the minus strand of JAUZND010017185.1, from coordinate 4,645 downwards.
CTCTCTCACCATGGCTTGTCAAGAAATACAAAAATCCCAATTTTCCAGAAGAAATGTATTTTAACAGAATTATCACAACCGAGCGTACAAAAATTGAAAGATGTTTCGAAAAAATAAAACGACGTTTGCCAATTTTGAACTACAAAATACGACTTGGATTTACTAAAATACCCAGCATAATTGCATATTGTTTTATGCTTTATAATATTTCAAAACGGCTAAATGACAACAACGATGTTTCCCAAGATCTACTACAAATGAATGTAAATGACGAGTCGACAATCCAGATGACTTAAGAGAAGAACAAAAAATAAGAGAAATCGTTAATACTTTGTATGCCAAAAGATAATTCAATTAACTTATTCTACTTACTCGTATACTTATAATACAACACTTGATATTTCTTGGCTATTATTACTATACAAATTTTGTTGTAATTTTAATAAAAATTGTGTATGTTGGTTATATATAATGTCAATATAATGAGAGAAGCGTAGAGTATGTTTATTGGTTATTCAAACCATTTTCTTAGAAGTGGATCCAGTAGCGGCTGAATGATGACTTGCAACTCCAATTCTAATTTCAATCACGTGCAAAGTTGAACTTTCTCTCCAAAGATACTTCATGTGGTAAAGGAATGCAATCCCTTCAATAATATGATATATTCTCTTCATGTGCACCTGGTTTATCATGTGGAATTATTCTATATAATAAATTAATCATTTCTTTCAATGAATCCTTGACTTAATGTGTAATGGTAGGATGATTGGTTAATTTTTTATAGGAAATTTCCGTTTGATCACTTGAGTCTTCACTTGAGTCTTCACTTGATGACGTATAAAGAAGTCGTCGAGTCTCTTTATATCCAAACATAATTATGATATAAACATATAATCAAGCAGAGTTTTGTTTGTTTATAGACTTTTATCCTGTTTCGATCTTATTATAATCTTATCAAATAAGTATAGTCCAAAATACAACTAAAAGTCTGTAATTTACAATTAAAATTGAATCAATATATACAAAATGTACAGTTGTTTTTGAGGAGAGTATTCTGGAAAAAATCCACATAATTGGTGGTTGCTATATGGAAGGCTATAATTCACGCCAAACCACGCCCGCTTATATTCGAAGAAAGAAAAACTGCGCTTGTAGTATTGCAGGGGTCGTGATGTTGTGGTTGTGTGATGCAAATCTCGTCTGATCGGTGTTGACTTCCACTTGATCCTTATATGCTTTCATGTAGGAGTAGTAGTGAGTGATCACATTCCTGACGACACACATTTGTACACCTTTTGCACTCTTGTGTTCCGAGACGTTTTGCGATAAGAGGCTATAGACCTTTGGACAAAGAAAGATCCATTCCTCTTGAGAATTGCCCATGCATTCATCTTTTACACATCCCAAAACTGCAGTATATCAACCTGAGTGGCACGGGTGATCCTTCGGAAAATTGGAAGAGTCCAACAGTTTGTCTTGCAACTTTCGAAGAAATAATACTTGGTTGACATTGAAGTTGGATACTCGTAGAAAAAAAAGTCGATATCGCCAACCAATATCTCGAATTTTCCCGCCAAGTTCCTTTGAATATGTTTTGAAGCAGTCGTATCGCAGGGAATACAGGATAAGTTAAGAGAGTTCCAAAACCGCTATTCCGAAATAAATTAGCTTATACATTTTAGCAGCCTCTTTACACAAATTAACGCCGAACAGGTCTTGATTGAAGATTGTCGTCGATAAAAATGAGGCTCGACTTGCCGAAGTTGTTATATGATCTTCGCTGTTGGTCAGTCTGAAATTCATTCTCTTTCGAGGATTTTCTAGAGTCTTCCCAAACAGTGAGTTATTCTTTAATTTATAATAATCTTGTCGACGTTTACTATTGTACTGGATGTAATCTTCGAAAAATGGCTCCTGGCGAAACTGCAACAACACCCTGTGGATTTTTTAAACACCATTCCTTGCTTGATATAGAACTTAAGCATTCTTTCATGACAAACATATTCCTTTATATTATGAGTGAGCAGGAGTTTCGTGGCACCCTTGTACTTGAGCCCATTTTTGATTTTTGAATATAGCTTTTTATACTGACCATTCATAAATAAAGTAAGCCAGCTGGATAGTATAACCTCTTTCTCAGGTGCGAATGACAGGTCTTCACTTATATCCTAAATATGTGCCGAATACTCCAAGTTCACCTCATACATGTATTCAGGATCATTGTTTAGATCAAACGTTTCGATGTCAAATTTACTGATTTCGGACTGAGTCATCAATTTATACTGCGAGTGTGGCAATGACTGTGAGAGAGCGTTTCAATATAGATTATTGGCGTATATATAGCAATTGCACCTGTTCATCTGTCAAACCTGTGAGTATATTCTATCTCTCATGATTTTTGTTCACAAATGTCATTCCACCTCGCGTTCCGCTCTCAATACATTTGTACATGTCGACATCAGTGAGTAGCTATACTTTAGCAATCGTCATCTTAAAGGCGGATTGCCAACACGTGTTGGTAGCTGACACAAAATAAGCAGGGTCTAACTTGTCTTCAGCTAGACTGAGGTTGCGGAATGTCCCAAATACATTTGCCAATTGGGCACATCTCGTTTTAGATACCCCAGCATATAGTCGCCGAAATGGTGGCACTTGAATTCCCGCCAGGCCTTTTGAGCTTTTTCGTAATCCTCCTCTGAACGCGGCTGCTTCTTGAGATCGTCAAAAAAGGCCTCTCATGAGGGTAGTATGGAGTCCGTCATTTTAACGAGCGAAGAAAAATATGTCTGTGGAAGCACACCTTTCTCAGTTATCAGAGAATTAGGAGCAGAAGCCGGAATTTGGTGAGAGATTTCCGACGAGATTATCTAGGGAGTCACACATGAATTAAACACTATCTTTGAACTGAAGCTTCATACGAATATTCACTTTCTTATCTTGCCATCTTTCTCATCCAATATATTAAGTCTATCTACTGGAAATGTGACAGCTAAAGCCATATATTTCGCCTAGGAAAGCGGAATCACGCCTAACTCCCATTCCTTCATCTTTCCAAGAGCCGCCTTGCAGACAACATGTCAGTCATAATTTCAAAAATGATGGAAGAATATTGGTAGAACAGTTCTATCGAGGCGCATTTTGTTTTTGCAATCCTGGTAGGCTGCACCTCTATATCGACCAGTAATGTGGTCGTGCTCCGTTACTTTTAAACTATTGCTGTTTCGGAATTCTTCGCTGCATGTATAACACTTTGTGGCTCTGTTGTGACCCTGCTTTTCCCCCTCACTATATTCCAGTCAACTTTTGGAAAGAATTGTCTTTATTTCACTGGTAAACATATTTAGCCACTTTTCGAGCACTTGCATGGTATCGATTATGCAACTATCACCAACGAAGTGTCTGTAGCCGAGATTTAAGTAGAGCAGCTTTAAGTTCTGGGTGAAGTATGAGCGCCATTCTAAAAGCAGCCGGTTTTTGCTCAACATCTCCAACAGTATTCTTATTTAATATGCACTTGATATCTGCATACACAATATATGGCAGCCGTTGACATAATCCCAAATTTGTGAACTCCACATGTGTGTTTTTCGGCGGGACAAGTGTTATTTCCTCATACTTTATGGCTTTCATCTTCCTCATCTCAATGAAGCAAATTGAGATATACAATGTATACCTGGATTGTGGCGTTTGAAAGTAATAAAATCACGAGCATTAACGGGAGATACAATTCCTGTCCAGTTATACTTGGTTTCGTGAATATTGTACTTTTGATGTCTCTGGACATTACACTTAATTTCGTGGGAATGTAGACAGGCAAAAACTGAATACTTTATGCATTGATCGCAAGTCTTTTTAAAGTTTACAACAGCCTGTTTGCTGGCCAGTCGACGCGGAAGATCAATATCATCTACTTTACCACGATAATCAGGCTCTGAAGAGTACTTGGTTGCTCGCATGTCGAAATAATTCACTCCTAATATAGTCCAATTACTTCTACCTTAAACGAAATGCTCCACTTTTGCGAGTAATCCTCGGATAATCTCAGACTTACAATCCAAAGTGAGAACAGGAGCGTCGAGAGAAACTGTATGACTTTACCATCTAAATCAAGCTGAGCAGTTCTAAGTCCTATGTTCTGAGTATTGGGTGCACTTTGATTGGGTGAACCAATCAGCATAGTAGCAGCATCGAAAAAGTCAATATGTTGCATATCCTCAACTACAGGAAAAAATCATATGTATTGCGTCCGGCCGCGTCGGCTGAGTTTTGGCACTCCCCTGCAAATGGAGTTGCACACTTCTTCCGGAATAATTGCAGGTCCATCAGGATAACACGTTCTTCTATGAATTTTCAGCATTTCTATCGAATTAAAATGTGAATTGCATTGTCTGCATTTAAATATGTTTATAGAGTCGGTCGTACCTGAATTGGTTGCTATTTGACGAGATGAGCAAGGGAGTTCACCATCGTTTACGATATTACTTGTTCGGTCTGATGTCTCTAAATCCTATGAAAGAAAATCAATAAATATATCTATCGTTTCGTGCACATCGTCAGTAATAATCTTAAGTAAGTAAGTAAGTAAGTAAGTAAGGGTTTATTAGCCAGACTGGAAATCAAGGGATTTGACAATATAAGGCATGAG